>JZKD02S1329245.1:0-11759 GCA_000966675.3 Picea glauca | reverse complement strand
TGAAAATGAAGACCTCTCACTATTTTTGGGCCTAATTTCGGCTTCAACTTGTTTTTATATAGCCAATTGTATATGCATTCTCAAAAAGTTACCAACCTTGTACTACTATCCTTTGAAACTTGACACCCTTTATCCTTAGAGAAAATTTCCCCTTAGCATCCATATCCTACATTTGTTTCCTTGCATTGAGCATAGGTATATTCTTTGTGCATGGAACTAGTTTTCTCTCCCACAATTCTTGTTTCCTACATTGTACCATAACATTCTTTTATTCTTTTTTTCAGGATTTTTGTAATATGAAAAAGACCAAAAAAATCAAAAAACAAAAAAAGAAGGATGGGAATGAGTGTTGTTTTTTATATGGAAACTAATTATGTCACCCTTGAACAAAACACAATCTTATGAGTCTTTACCTCATTATCAGGTTTATTATGGATTTAGGAGGCCTTTTTTCTCATTCTTGAGCATAATACCCTTCGATTGATTATTCTTATAGTCATATGGAGCAGTTTTTTATGGTTCCCATGTCACAAGAGTATCCCGGTTTATAGCCAATGCTTGCCAAGTCACATTCTTTGTCATGTTTCTGTTCAAGGGAAGTCAAATTGTGTCAACCACTCTGCATAATCCTTGACTTTCCAAGTTGGAGTTCCCTTGAGTCAATTATATCTTAGTTTCACAGGTATCTTTGTATCTTACTCATGTTAGTATAGAAGGTATCCATTGACTTCTTGTTGGGAAGTTTGTTCTTATGGACTACGACACATTTCTCTTATAGTATGACCTAGAGTTTCACGTTGGGCCTATTAACATGATTTATAGGTGAACTTGTGTTGAACAGATGGAAAACCATCATTTCTCACTCACTGAGGAGTTTCCCTTGTGTTTGACGTCAACAACCATTATCACACATAGGGATTCATGCAGTATCTTGGTTTCCATTTGACCCCATTGGTTGATTATTCATCTTTGTTGGTAGTCTTCATTATTAGATATTATTTAGACAGTACATTCCATGTTCTATTCTATCTATTACATCCTGGAGTCGTACCTCGATTTGTTCCTTTCAATCTTTTTGTCGGAGTCCTTCCAAATATTTGGAATTACACTACTCCTCATGCCGGATCATGGAGGATGCCTTAATGAATTCCTTCTAATGGATCTCTTCCTATCGATTTCAACACATATTTTTCTAGGACAAAGATCTAGAGTCATTTTTAATACCTTGGGGATTTCAATCATCAATGGAAGGTTCCCTCGCTATTGACAGTGGGAATACATCAATGTCCCATGATAGATATATTCTATCAGGTGTTCGACATCAACTTATTTATTCACACTTGTTATATTTTAATAGGTACCTTGATTCCCATTATCATTATCAATGGATTGTCTCACGTTTGTTAATGGTATACATAAATTATCATTGGTGAAACAATGTCTCATTGTGTTCAACTTCAACACATCTATTCACATAGTGTAGAATTGTACCACGTCAGGTTGTTTTGAATACCTTGGGTGAAGAACGAGCATCACATATTTTGTTCTTCTACCCTACTTTTATTGATTATACCACCCTCTTCGACATTAGTACTTGTAGAGGATCAATTTGTTCACCCCATTGGTTCCAGATGTCCTATATTTTGATTCTGATACATAGATCCATTATTTATCCATTCCTAGCTATGATTCATTTTGCATGGATCCACTGTGTATTTTTGTCATGCCCATGATTTTTACTTCTATATATTACAAGGATTCACGTTGTACATATTTCATGGCCATGGAACAATTATGATTTCATTACTCATGTGTATGTAGTGTACTCTATTTGACGTCCATGATTACATCACTCCTGGGAATGATTATGCTCGACATGGGAAGAGAGTATCTTACATGTTTGTATTGTAGATACTATTCCATAATTTGTCTTCAACTACTCCTACCAAGTCCCCTCCATAATCTCATGACTATTTTGTAATGTATTTCAGCCATTAGTTTCTCTTCTAACCTCACACATTACGGGGCATATTTTATAGAGTCATTTCACACCACATAATCTTATTATGACTCATTGGCCTCAGTTATATCCCTTTCCCTGCTTGTAGGACCAAATTCCCCATTTTCCTCCCAAAAAATACTTAAAAACCCCATCTTTCTTAATGAATGTGACTCTCATTAAGGAAACTCACACACATATGGGCCTTGCTAGTTAGCAACCCACGTACATGTTAATTTGGATAAAAATAATAATAAATTTTGACATTTTGGGAGGAATTGACGAGTTCCTTAGGTTCTTGACCTCATGTATACCATCCATAACTACTCCAAATGAGTACAAATTAGATCCTTGGGGTGGAGGAAAGACATAACAAAGAAATGAATCCTTATGTTGAATTTTTTATTATATTCCTACACATACCCTTTTCCCTTTGCATCTGAGATTGTCCTTCCCATCTAAAAACCCTTGTTTTTAGAATTTGTGTTCTCCCTATGTTGTCAGGAAGAAATAATTTTCATTCCTTGTACTTATTTGAACACAAAGTTTTGGAGGTTTTTGTTGTCATCTTTGGCCTTGGGCATAGGAACTTGGAGCCCAGTTTCGAGACAATTATGCAACAATTATAGGTTCTAACCAACTTTTATTATGTTCATAATAAAATATATTTCATTCTCATCCATTTTATTTGTTGATTCATGTTTTTAATTGATTATACATATCTTGATTTGAATATATTATGCAAAATACAATGATCATGTTTAGTTAGTTATAAGATAACTACGCATTTGCAGTTTCTTGTCTCATTTCTTGTAGGATGTTTGAAAACATCGTAGTGAAATACTCATGGAGAGAAAGCCTTCAAGGATGATCAACATAAAACGTCAAAATCTAGGTTTGTTCTCTTCTCTTTCCTTTGAAAATTAGTTATTTCAAAGTATTTGTAATATTCCAGATATAAAATAATATGAAAAAAAAAAAAATTAGAGAGAAATGGAAAATAAATAATGATATAACTAGAACAACATCACAATAAAACAAGAATAGTACCGGAATAACACCAAAAAGGGCACTTTTATTACTGAGTGTAATGTTCACTTGGCTCTTCGAGGGGGAAACCTCCAACAGAGAAGAGATCTATTACAATAATATCCAAGACAAAACTTCTCATACCCTCGACTCCTATTTATACTAAATATGTCTATCAAAAGAACAATCTAGGGGAAGATCCTTCTAGAAGTAGAAGCTTCTATTAGGTCTTCTTACACTGGAGTTATTCTTCCTTATCTCTAGGATTTATTAATATTGACCTTTATTGCATGGAAAAATATTATTTTACCAACGTGAGGGGTTAGGTCCCTAACATGGCCTCCCCCTTAAAAACAACCTTGTCCTCAAGGCTTGGGATGAGGAAATTTTTGCAGAATAGTAGCTAGTTCCCAAGTGGAATCTATTGGAGTTGTATCTTTCCACTAGACTAAGACTTCCTTGATGCTTTGTTGACGCAAATGGGGCTCAAGTTGTTCCAAAACTGCTTGTGTCTATAGACAAATGGAGCCTTCTTCATCCAACTTGGGAAGGTCGGTTTGAGTTTGTCACTTAGTTCCAATCACGTTATTTAAGAAAAAAACATGAAAAGAAGGATGGAGCTTAGAATGACCGGGAAAAACTAATTGATAGGCCACCTATCCCACATGATTGAGAACTGTATAAGAACCATAAAATTTGGGCACTAGTTTCTAATAATGGTCATCCTCGAGGGAAGTTTTCTTGTAAGATTGCAGTCAAAGAAACATCTTATCCCCTTCTGAAAATTGATGTTCAGAGAGACCTTGATCTTCTTATTGATTCATGCAATTCTGGGCCATGACCAAATTAGCTTTGAGAGTACAGAGAATATCCTCTCGAACTGTAAGTGTTTGGTCAAATTCCTGGACCTTCGGGACACTTGGAAAACATGAGATAACTGAAGGTGTTTTTTGTCCATATACCGCTTCAAAAGGACTCTTGCGGGTAGTTGTATGGTACGAAGTGTTGTACCACCATTCATCTAGTGGTAACCATCGAGCCCACTGAGTTTCCCTTTCCGATGAAAAACAACTCAAATATGTTTCCAAACACTTGTTGACCACTTCATTTTGACCATCAGTTTGGGCATGATAAGTTTTTTTGAGATTCAATTGGGTGCCATGGAGCTTGAACAGTTCTTGCCAAAAATTGATGGTGAAAGTTGGGTCGCGATTAGAAACAATAGAATGTGGCGTTCCATGAAGCTTGAAGACCTGATCCATGAAAACTTGAGCCATAGTGGAGGTTGTAAATGGGTGTTGAAGATAAAAAAATGAACATACTTGGAAATAATATCAACTACCACCATGATGACTGATTTATTTCCTAATTTAGGAAAGCCTACAATAAAATCCATAGAGATATCCCACCAAATAGTAGGTGGAATCGTAATCGGTTTTATTGTGCAAGAAGATTTGACTGTTTCACCCTTGTTGTGTTGACATGCATCACATTCAACCACAAATTTATGAACGTCCTATTTCATACCATCCTAGAAAAAATAATGTTTGACTCAGTCATAGTTTTTGGTAACCTGAGTGCCCAGTTGTGGGTGTAACATGAAGCTCATAAAGTATCGTGGATTTAAGTTTTGATTGGGTACTTAAATAAAAATTTCCTTTGTATCAAAGCTCATCATTGAGCCAAGAGTACCATGAGGATACTAGATAATTGGACTGTAATTGTTGTATCAGATGCTAACTTTTGGAGAGAGAAAAATTGGACCCTTCATCTTCATATTTTCTGGAAAGTGCATCAACAACCACATTGTCTTTTCCTTTATTGTAAATGATCCCATAATCATATCCAAAGAGCTTAGTCACCCATTTTTGTTGCTCAGGGGAGGAAAGGCATTGTTCCAGAAAATACTTGAGACTTTTATGATCTATATTAATTTGGAAGCATTTCCCCAATAGATAAGGGCACCAAATATCCACTGCATATAAAATAGCCAACATTTCATTTTCATATATTGATTTTCCCAAATTTATCTCTAACAATTGTTTTTTGGTAAAGGCCAAAGGCTGACCCTATTGCATAATGATGACTCCAATTCCTTTCCCAGAAGCATCACATTCCAAGACAAAGCTCTTTGTGAAAGTAGGAAGGGATAGGACTGGAGTGGTGCACATAGCCATCAAGGTTTGAAAATCTTGAGAAAATGTTGGAGTCCAAGTGAAAGAATTATTTTTAAGGAGAGAAGTGCGAGGTGTTGCAATCTTTCCATAATTCTCAAAAAACTTGTGATAATAACCTGTTAAACCAATAAATCCATGCAAGCTTTTGAGATTCTTTGGGTGAGGCCAATCTTTGATAGATTCAATCTTCTTAGGATCCACCCTGACACTGACCTTGCCAATAATGTGACCCAATTACTCAAATTTCAAGGCACCAAAAGAACATTTAGATTGTTTGAGGAAAAGTTGGTGTTGTGAGCGTAGATGGAGAATTTGATCCACATGGGAAAGATGAGATTGCCAAGTTTTACTATAGATGAGAATATCATCGAAGAACACTAGGACTAAATGACAGATAAAAGGATGGAAGACATGATTCATGAGGCTTTGGAAGGTGGAGGGGGCATTACACAGGCCAAAGAGCATGACCAAAAACTCATAGTGACCCTCGTGAGTTCAAAAGGAAGTATTGGGTATGTCAGCCTCTTGCATACATATATGTTGGTAGCCATAACATAGATCAAGTTTAGTGAAGTACTGAACACCACTCATCTCATCCAAGAGATCATCAATGACAGGAATAGGGAACCTGTCCTTGATGGTGATCTTATTGAGGGCACAAAATTCGGGACACATGTACCAAGTAACTTATTTCTCAAGTACCATGACCACAGGGGAAGAATAAGGGTTGGTATTTTGGCGGATAACACCCACTTGGAGCAATTCCTGCACTATTTTCTAAATTTCATTCTTTTGGGCAAAGGGGTGGTGATAAGGGCGAACATTGGGAGGAATAATTCCAGAAAAAAGGGGAATAAAATGATCATGAAAACCACGAGAAGGTGGAAGGCCCTAAGGGGTGGAAAAAATAGCTTGATGTTTGGAAATGATAGCTTGGAGGTCAGCATGCACAAAGGGTGTCTCAATGGCTTGAATAGAATGGATTTGAACAATTATACAAGAGTAGCATTTCTTGAGGATCTTTTCCATACGATGGGAACTAATGATCTCATGAGAACCAACTATGAGACCTTCAAATTGGTACTTTTGTCCTTCCTGTTGGAATTACATGGTTAATTCCTTAAAATCCATAAGAGTGGGACCCAAAGTGTGTAACCATTCAACACCTAGCACAATTTCACAACCTCCCATGTCAATGGAAAACATATGATATTTCATTTGGTAATGTAAAATTTGAAGACGAACATTTTCACACCACCCACCACATTTCGTGGACCCACCATTGGCTATCATGATTTGAAAATTATTGACAACAAAAATATAGAAATTGGTTTCCTGGGCAATGAAATAATGAATAAAATTGTGGGTGATACCACTGTCAACAAGGATGATCCCCTTCCTCTGCTTAATGTAGCCAATGAGCTTGATAATTTGGGGGGCCGAGAAGCCAATGAGGGCATGCAAGGAAATAAGTGGATAAACTTCAGGTCGGTCAACAAGATTTTGGGTGGCATTGGGAAGGGAGGGTTCTTCAACAAGGGGAGTTGTCACATCCTCTTCAAAAACATCTTCTGAGATGGACATAAATAGATTTTGTTCCTTACACGTGCGCTCATTCATTTCATCCCTAGTTAGTTTCTGGACCTTGAGGGGAGTATCAAAGGGGTTAGGATCAGTGGTTTGAGAGAGAGGAACAAAAGGGGGTTTTTTGTCCTGGGAAAAAACAACTTGTTGGGCATATTTAGCATGTTGAATAGCTTTCAACCAAGTGGGAGGGCAGGCCATAAGAACTTGGGATTAGATTTCATCCTTGAGACCATTGATAAAGAATTCACAGAATAACACATCTTACATGCCCTCTGTTCGAAAGTCCAAATGCTCAAAAGAAATGATGAAGTCTTCAACTGTGCCTGACTGTTTCAACTTGGTCAAATGACCTAGATAGTGGCCCAGTGGGTATCAGTATCAAAGAAGGTCTAGATCTCAACAAAAAGCTAGGTCCAAGCAATATACCCCTGGCGTGAATTTTTGTGCCATTTCCACCATCGTCAGCGTTCAAGATCTAGATAGAGGACAACATAGTGAAGTTTGGACAACTCATCCATAATATCATGTAGAGAAAAATAATGCTCCATTTGAGTGACCCAACTTGTAGGATCAGAGCCATCAAAATTATTGATATCTATGCAAGGAAGACGAGGTTCACAATGAAAGGAGTTGGAGTGAAAATGTGGAGACTGAGAGGAATCAACAACATCGGGTTGTGTTGATGAAGAAGGACCCGTAGGGAAGTTCAACAACTAATTGGAAACATACTAGAGGGAGTTCAGTTGGTTTGTGAGGTTGGCTTCCAAGGTGTCAATGCGGGAATTGGTGGAATCCAGCTAGGATGTGAGATGTTCGATGGATACATGGGCTTGATTGATGAAATTTTGGAGATCTTGGTTTCACGTGGTGGCCATTTGGAGAGGGGAAGTGCACGTAAGGAAAAAATGGGTGGGTGGGAAGAAAAGAAAAAAAGACTTAGAAGTGATAGGTACCACGAAGATCAGTGTTTGCAAGGAAATATAATGGGATAGGAGACAAAATAGGGAAACTGGGAAGGGTTCGAGTCCACTGAAACAAAACGGATTAAAAATGAAGGGTATTACTACGATTAGGGAGAAAAAGGGAATCCAATGGAGTAGGTCCCAAATAAGTGTGTCGGTAAGACGACTATACTCCTTTTTTTTTTCTTTTTGTTTTACTCCCACGAAGTTACACTCCGCCTTGAAGAATACTGCAGTGAAAAAATTCCCAAATGATTAACAGGAAGAAATGTGTAATAATTTTGTAGCCAGAATACATAAGATACTTTAATATGACAATATATCTTATTGGTTCTATTTATGTTTCCTTCCCAAGGGTTAGGGTATTCAAGGGTTCTACAGACAAGGGTTTTCCCTGTGCTATAGCTCTTTGATATATGTGTGGGGTCCAACAGTAGTACTCAACCCAATATCACATGGAACCGAATAAAGAGGATAGATCGTACTCTTAGCCATACTGCCTGACTTGTAAAAACCCTCCTTGTTACAGCAACGACTCTGACAACAGGTGCAAGTTTTTGTTTTTTTAAATGTGTGTGCACGTGGGTAGAAAGGAACAGACACACATGACTCTACATCACCACCCAACGACTAACAAGATGCAACCATGAGGATCACAACAAGAAGACATGACGCTCAACAAAAGCTGTAGGCAATGAGCGACCCAAGACATAAGGCGCACTACAGGTAACTACAACAATAATGACCAAGGACATAGGGCGCACAATGCAACATCTAAAGACATATTGGGTTGTGCCCAGTACAAACATAGAGGGAAGAATCCATGGTAGTATATCTTACTATTTCTTCACAGGAAATCAGGGCGTTTAATCTTAGTTCTCCGCTCCAGAGAGAGAGAAGGTCAGATAGGCTCCTGGCCGACTGCTCAGGCAAAAACTAGTAATATCCATCACGTGTGTCGCAAGACTGGAAACCCTGCCTTCAAAGGGCCCGAGACTCTTGATACGGAACTAGATTCTTTACACTAAAATCACACACAGACATAACTCCTAAGGCTACCTAGGGGTGTCCACGTCCTGCCCGACACAAGCCGACCAACACACAAAGTTTTACGACCCAACGCAATCTTAATTTAACAAGGGACTACGAGCTATACGAGTCTTAAAGTCATTCCTTTGCGTAACTCTAATCATAAATCATCATCAAGGTACCCTCTAAAACACATTCAAGGGACCCCTATAGTACAAGACTGAAGCTTTGATTGGTTTAACATCTAACAAGATAAAAAGTCATCAATTGTAATCATAAATATAGTGAATGGTTGTACATGTGTTTTAACGCAATAAACAACAATTAATCTTTCACTATAGCTCAATAATTAACAAATTATCCTGAAATCATTTGACGCCATCAATGCAAGTTTACATTATCAATCATCCCATGAGGGTTAGCATCATTACCTTGGTGATATAAAGACTTCACAATTCCTAACTAAATTCGTGGTAAACTACAATGACTTCACCCTAGCGCTAGCATCATTACATTATGATATAAAGACTTCACAAGTTAACCATCTAAAATGCAAGGACATTATACTAATGATCAATCCTTTAACATTCCGATATATGGCATTAGATTACACTATCAATTCCTCACATGATAAATCACACATTCCAACATAAGACGATTTATTAAATAGTATTTCCTTAACTAATAATTCTATTTATTAGATTTCTTTCAAATCAAAGACAATAATTCCAACATTACAGTTGAGTCAATTATAATTGAAATCAGTTTCCAAATTTAACATTAAACAAACACATTTTTGAAAATTTAAAGATAGAGGAAAAAAAATAATTTAAAACATGGTATTTTATGTGTTGCTAAATGAAAACTATATTCCACCCTAAACATTTCTTGAAATACCACAAAGTGTTTAAGCTAGCATTAAACTTTGTTTTACAAAACATTCTTTTTAACAACATTTAAATATCATTAAACTAAGTTTACGTTGGTCGCGGCTCCTATACACAGTCGCAACACCCAAAGTGGAATAAATAGAGCGGCGAAAGGGTTGTTGTTTAGATAATATATGTCGATCTTCGTGTTCGGATTTCGGGCCCCTACATTTACCGCGAACTGGAAATTTGTGTTGAGGTCCGTGTTGATGCTGAAGTTACTAATTGATATGTATGTATATGTGGGGGGTGCCTTCGGCTGGAAGAATACAAAAATGGTTGCTTGGTCATACTATCGTATACTTAATACAAACACAAATATATTGTCATATCTTCAGTTCAAACAGAAACATGAGCAATGCTTTTTATTAGAAGGAAAAGCTATGTATATCGTTCACCGCATCTATAATAAGCACTTGGACATCCATAGAAAATTCAAGTCAATATGGATAAAACTGAGGATTATTGCGCCGCCATAGCACCGTTCATATGAGGAAACACGTTGCAGTAAAAAAAAACCTCGATATGGTTAGCAATACCCAGGATTACCACGTCGCCATAACACAATTCAGTTGAGGAAACGTGTCGCAGTAAAAGCCCTTGATATGGTTAGTGGTGGTAAAGTGTTAAAGAAACAAAAGCTGGTATATTATAAATGGCCACCTGGTAAAGAAGCGGTTCACCTGGTAAGCCCCATGCACCAATAAAGAATTGGGAGTTTTTGACACCAGGCACCAGGAATAGTTAAAAACGGTTTAAAAACTTAAATGCATTCCCAGTGAAATGATAACTGAAGTACCCAACCTAAATAGATTCCACATATGAATATAGCAAGCAGAAATATGAATATGAATAAAGAATAAATGTTTATGAAATTATGAGATTCAGCTCATAAAGCAAACTCGGAATAACCCAGGATGAGTTTGGGAATAAATTAAGAGGGGAGTGAAACATATCATTCTTGTTTCTGGGTTGTAAAGAAAAACGACAGTGAATGCCACACCCAAGCATCTAATCCACCCACAGTTAATCAAACGCCCCCATCACTGTAAAAACGCCCCAGAATTTTAACATGCCCCCATTAACAAGAAACGCCCACAATAACATCAGACGCCCCCATTAATAAAAAAAAACACCCACTGAAAATAAAATGCCCAAGAAATTTTAACACGCTCCCATTAACAGGAACACCCACAATAACATCAATCGCCCCCATTAATATAAAAAAAACACCCACTGAATATAAAACACCTAAGAAATTTTAACATGCCCCCATTAACAGGAACGCCCACAATAACATCAATCGCCCCCATTAATATAAAAAAAACACCCAGAATCAATACAGTACCCATAAACCTAAAATGGATTTACCAGAAACCCTAAACTGCACCAAACACCAAAAAAAATGAAATGATTTTTCAAAACGAAATGGTTGTACATTCATAGCCATATTAACACGACCCCAGTCAATTATCAATGCCCCCAACCAACTGTAAAACACGCATGGCATAAGGAAAAATGATTCTGGGTTGTAAGGTAAAAAGGCAGTGAATGAAAATGCCCAAGAATATTTATACTCCCAGGGACCCAGGTACAATAACCATAAACCCCAAGAAAAATTGCCAGAACCCTAAAACAGTGCCAAACGCAGAACCATAAACTGCCCTGCTAACATTCTTACAGCATAAAAAGGGGTCGATTCCTGAGGTTTATTGCAACCATTCTAAACTAATCTTTATCATAAAACTTAAGCATTCATCCAAATAAAAACATACCTTGGACGGTTTGCCTGGTCCGGATGGCGTCCACGTGCTCCTTGATGCTCCCGCTTGCCGACCGTAGAGGACTCACTGGTACCTCCCAGCCAAACGCTAGAGGTACTCTGCTTCCCCCTCAGCCCCCCGAGCCGCAAAGGGGCCACACACAATCCAAACAGTAACCTAGCTTCCCAGCTCGCCTCCAAGGCTGAGCTACCACTCAATCAGCTAAGAAAATCCCCAACTCCTCACAAGCAATCAGTCCAGTTTGCCATTTTGGCAGCATAACA
>JZKD02S1329234.1:0-11759 GCA_000966675.3 Picea glauca | reverse complement strand
GGGCATGACCAACCATTCAAAAATTTCTTCCTTTGACTTGAAGGTGGTCTTCCATACATCTGTCTATTCTATTAGGACCTAGTGGTAGCCATAATTCAAATCAATCCTACTGAAGTATTTGGCCCCCGTGAGTTGATTAAGGAGGTCATCGATTCGTGGAATCGGGTATCGGTTTCTGACAGTGATTTTATTCAGAGCCCGTTAATCAATACAGAGTTTCCAAGTTTCATATTTCTTCTATACCAACATGATTGGGCTCCCACAAGGTGATGATTTGGGGTGGATGTGCCCTTTGTGAAGCAGTTCTTGGATCTATCACTTGATCTCCTCATTATCTAACAAAGAGAGATGATAGACTGGCCCATTGGGCAGTGGTGCGTCGGGGGTCAGATCGATGGGGTGCTTGATCTGGCAGTACAAAGGTACCCCTGTAGGTGAGGAGAAGATATCTGAGTATTCTTCCATGACCTTATATACTTTCTTCTGTTGTGTGGAGAGGTCGGCCGCAGAGACCCTGGATGTGGCTGCAATCTTTTGCTTATTCTGAGAGCGAATCACAAAGAAGACAAACTTCCCCATCTGAGAGATGAAATTCCTGCATTGCTTAGCAGAGATCAAGGAAATAGCACTAGATGGGACTGCCTCGGGTATCCTGTACAATTTCCTGTTCAAAGTAAGAATAACACTACGAGGCCTAGACTCATGTACAACATGACGTTTCCATAGATAATTTTGGCCCAAAAGAAAATCACAAACTTTGAGAGGAGAAACATCACACAATACCTCATCTTTGGAGGGCATAATGTCGTACGATAGTCAACATTGTTGGCTGACATGGATATCTCTTCCTTGGCGAAGCCATCCAATGGTGTAGGGTTGTGGGTGCGGTGTTGTTGGAAGGACTAGCCACTTGATGACCTCTACTGAGATTGTATTCTTCTGACTACCATTATCAATGATGAAGTGCATCGGGGTGCCTTTTACCCACATCTGTGAATGGAAGAGGTGCTCTCCTTCTTCTGTCTCATCTGGTTCACCAGGCTAGAGCTTGGTGGTAGCAATGGTCGCACTGGGTTCTGCATCAATGATCCATCTTCCCCTTTCTGGTTCTATCTCGGAGTCAGAATCCGCATCTAATTCATAGGCTTTCACTTCAGCCACCAACGACTACTTTGAGCGATAGTCAACGGTGTTATGCCAAGGGCTCTTATGGAAGTCACACCACTTCCCGGTATATTTCTTTGTCTTTTCGGTGTCCTTCTTTGCTTGTGTCTTGTACTGGTTGTCCTGATACTATCCATATTTTCTCTGTCCTTTGTTTGATGGGCTAGGGCCATTCTTTCCTGGTTTTTGTTGTGAAGGGTTCCCAAGCCCAAATTTTTGTGTCTTTTGTTTGAGCTTCTGCTCGATTTTGACGACATATCGGTAGGCATTGCCCAAGGATGAGATGTCTAGAAATTCCATTTCGGTCTGGATGTATCTATAAAGAGACCTGTGATACTTGAGCACCAGATGTTGCTCCGAATATTTGATATCCAACTTGGTGTGCAAGGTATGGAAGATATTTATGAAATCTGGCATTGCTTGGTCTCTTTCTTTCTGCAGTGTGGTCCATTTGGTATATAGGTCATCATAACTTCTGAAAGGGTAGTATTGTTCCTTAATAGAATCCCTGAAGGATTCCTCGGTGGTTGTGACTGAAAATAATGAGGTTTCCTCTGTTTCCTTTTGCTCACAGAATGTTTCCCACCAATCTTTGACATGGGCAATGGCTTTGAGGAGCACAAAAGTAATCTTTTCTCAATTCGAAAATTTATGAATAGAAAAATAACCTTCTAGTAGATTCAACCACTTGTCTATAGTATCTGCATCTATCTGACCTTCAAATATAGGAATATCAAAGTTTATTTGTACCTTGAAGGGGGAGATGCCTCCGTTCAAAGAAGATGAGTCGCATGTTGGTAGTCGTCGAAGGATTTGTGCGAAACTATCCATCATCTTGTTCCTTTGTTGCATGAGGGATTCCTCAATCAACAGTTTGAAAGGATCTCCTATCCCTTCATATTTGTTTTCTCCTGCCATGGGAGGTCGCTTGGGCGTGCGAGAGCTTCTGTCCTCAAGAGAAACAAGCTCGAGACCCAACTCTTTGTACTCTGACCTCGTTGGCGACATGCATTAAGACGAGAAGGAGCAGACCGCTATGATACCACTGATCTGGATTTTATGATTAGAAATAAATGGAGACATATTATTAATAGGTTCTTAACACAAGATAACAAATATACAGTAAAACTGGTTTTCTATTCAATAGCAAAATAAACTGAAACTGTAAAATGCAGCAGAAACAAGCTTGCTAGAATGGTGGCGGTTTATCTCTGAGAAGAGATGTGACGGCAGGGCGCATTCGCAAGAAGAAGATTACAATGAGGCTCTGAAGGAATTTTTACAATAAACAATAATTCCAAAAAATCTAGACATCCAAAAACCTAACCCTAGGAGATGAAGCACCAAAAGTCATGTGGGCCCCGTTTGGGTAAGTTAGTACATCAACTTCCCCGGGTCGTAACTTTTGCATACAATCTTTGTTTTAGGCATGTGATAGCCCATTGGAAAGGTATCCTAAAGGAGATTCATTTTTGAAGATCAATTATTTCTTTGGCTATGATTTAGGATATCGATACCGAAAAACCTTCATTTAGGCCCTCAAAATTGCCTCGAAAGTTAAAACTGCTAAAAATAGTAAATTGCCAAAATTGTTAGAAAACTATTTTGAGCCAGTTAGAAAAGGTGGGTGGCTACCGATATCCATATATATAAAAATATGGATGATTTAAAAATTATAAAGAGAGAGGAGGAAGTTCTAGGGGAGGATACTCTACAGGAATAAATCATTTTCCCAGAGGTAGAGAAAGAGGCAAATAAGGAGAAGTAAAATGTTTTGCCTATGGGAAAACAAGGAACATGTCTTGGGAATGTCCTAAAAAGAAGAATGCCAGAGTTAAAGAAGATTGCATTTCTGAGGCACAACAAAAGAATGTGGAGACAGAGATGAAGGAAGAAGAAGCTGAAGAAGGAATATCCCTCATGATGAGGAAAGCTCTCATAAATCTAGAAAAATAGGTATGAGAACCAGTTCATATAAACAATGTGTTTAGAACTTCTTACAAGACTAGAGACAGTATGCAAGGTGATCACAGATAGTGGGAGTACTAAAAACTTGCTATCCGCAAATATTGTGGAAAATATAATTAGAGACGACAACACATCTGAGCCGATACAGGGTGTTGTGGTTGCAGAAAGGACATCAAGTCATGGTAAGTAGACAGTCTAAAGTTGAGTTTAAAATAGGAAATTATAAGGATGATTTTTTATGTGATGTCATACCCATGGATTTTTATCATGTTCTATTGGGGCGATCGTGGAAATATGACAAGAATTTCACACATTATGGGAGGAAGAAGACTTATACGCTTGAGAAAAATGGGTGTAAACATATGGTGTTTAGGGAGTCAAAGAGGAGGCTAGTTTGAGTATACTTCTTATGAGTGGGAAGGAATTATTGAAGGAAGAAGAAGATCCCCAGTGTTGTAGTATGAGGATAAGAGAAATCAACATATATCTTGGAATGAGTTTCACAGGTGCTCATACTTGTGAGGAAATGATGCAGGAGGCATCTAGGGAAGAGGCCAAGGGGAAAAAGGTTTTTAAAACTAACAATTTGAGTGTGATGGTAGATGCAACGTAATTATGTACATTAGAGACTATCAAAGAAAAGGAGAGTGAACAGAAGCCAAATTTTGTTCCAAAGGTAAAGAAAGAAGAGGAGGCTCACATAGATGTGAGACAAAGAAATATTCTAGAGAAGCATTCAGGTAGTACACTCACTCAGTGGGAGAAGGAGTTGGAGATGCTGGTGGATTGGTTAAACCATCCAAATATAGAGGAACACTACCATAGGAATTCTATCATGAAAAATAGCAAAGGAAAACTTTAGGAAGGTAAAAATCCTGGAGAAATAAATAAGAAGGAGAAGTAACCAATTGATAACAGAAACAACCTTTAACTAGACAATTGCCAGGAGAGCAAAAGAGAGTCACAGTAAAAGAGTCGTCCAAGGGATAGGATGAACAAGGAAATTATGGAGTTGAGAGGGTTGGTAGAAAAGTTAATCAAGTATATGAGAAAATACTGTGGAGGTAAGATCAATAGAGCCCTGCAACATATGATTTGAAGACCAGAAGAAAAGCCTCCAACAATAGAAGAAAAACAACAAAAACAACAAAAAGGAAGAGAAGAAAATGGACAGCTCCGAGTCAAACTTTGGGATCCTCAAGGATCTCAACAACAATAACAAAGGCATGAGCTGGAGCTCATTTTTTTTTATCAGAGGAGTATGATGCAGGAGCATCACCAACATCATTCAATGATGCAAGGTGGAGGATGAATCAACATCCAACGCAGTGCACTTAACTGGTTTACCTTCCAAGGAGGGCGTGTCACTTTACTTGTTTAAATGATTGTAATTAAATATACCATGAGATCTTGAATCTTGAGCCATTGTATGTGCTCCAGGGGATTGTATTCTCCTTTAATGTTTGTAGGATTGTATATATTTTGAGCGTCGACTCATATCATGGTTGTAATATATCATTTATTGTAATAAGCGTAGTAGTGGGCTGATTTTAATTGTGATATGAAAGCACTACGACAGTCTGAAGGGAAGGCTCGAGAATCCCCCTCATGTATAAATCAATGTAAGCTATGCCCAAATGAATTTGTTATTCATTGTTAGTAGTTGTGTAAAGAAGAAGTTGAAAGCTGCATAAAGTTGTTGAACTCCTTGTAAATATTTTTTGAAGGAATATAGAAGAAGAGATTTGCTTTCAAATTTTGAACTTTCTTTTATTTGAGTAACTAGGTAAATGTTTTGTTATTTATCTATGTGTTTTATGTGTGTGTATGCATCTAAATGGCTTGTTGAATGAATCCTTAATGTTTATTTAAGTTTCATTTGTTTTTCTTCTAAAATCTCGATGCAAGGAGTGGACAGTGCCCACGCAAGGAGTGCATAGGTAGAACTATTACAGGTTCATAATCTCAAGAGAGATTGTGTAAGTTTACGTAGAGTGAGTGCAAGGAGTGCGCCTATACTCGTATGAGTATAAAACCTTAGAGAGGATACTGGTGCAAAGCATGCATAGAGTCAACACTTAGTTAAATGTTGAAGAAGCTCAAAGGGGAGATAACACAAGAGTGAACAAATCCTATGTAAGGAGTGCAGAAGGAGAGAACAGTCTAAGTGCTAGACTGTAAGCGAAGTGAAAAGTGTGCAACAAAGATTTGATTTTTCTTTTTAAGTGTGAAAAATCTTAGGAGGGAAGTGCAAGGTGTGAACCCGAGTCTAATTCTTTCAAGCAAAAAAGATTAAGGAAGAGAAATCTCTTTGTTTCGAGGTGAACGAATGAGATCTGTTTGAGAGAAGTTAGAACCCCACACAACCATTGGATATGGATAAGGAGCTTAGACGTTAAACCCTTGAGTCCTTCGGACTTCGCCACTTCGAAAAAATTTCATCATTTGTCATAAGGGAGGCAAAAGTCGCAAAGTGAATCTACACCATAGAACATTGGGAGAAGCGTGAGTCATCCGATCCCTGAGTGGTTTGAATAGTTGGCTCTCCAAGTGAATTTGACTATCATTGTGCAAAGTGAAGAATTCCCCGAAGACTCGAAGCCCGAAGTAAATATGGATTGTCAGCTGTCGAGGACACTTTTCTGCAGATTATCGGGTATCCAGAAGTCCAACTATCCAGAGGATTGTAGGTGAAAAGGTTGCTGGCATGAAAAGACTTGAAGTCCCGAAGACCAAATTTAATCCTGGCTATTCATTTTTGGGTGAACGAGGATAGTATATCTCCTCCCTTGGTCAATTTGACATTCGGGGATTCAAGAGTCTAGTGGTGATTAGGAGCTAAATGTCCCAAATCCTAGAGTTCCAGAGTGAATCACAACTATTGGTTGTTTGGGAAGTGTGGATCATTGATCCTTGGACCCTCTAGGAGTTTTCTAGTTTGGCATTCAGAGGATTCAGAGTGTAGTGTTGGCAAATCTTCTAAAGCCCAAAGTTCTGAAGCTCTAGTTCAGGATTTCACCAATTCGACGTTTGAAGGTTTTAGAAGGCATTGAGGGAAAAACACCCGAAGCCCAAAGCTTTGGAGTGTCGAATTTTTCGCTTTCAAAATCTTAAACCCTAGGTTTTGGCCTGAGGTCACGTGAAGACTCTGTTGGAGTAAAAATACCCTCGTGAACCCTAATTTTTGTGCAGTTAAAGGAGAAAAGGGTTGTGAATAGGATTCTAAGGGTTTTGTGGGGACCTGAGAGCCGATTCGACTCATGTATAAATCGATCATAGACTAGGAGGTCGCGCGAGCCCCAAGGTGGGTTTGCATCAAAAAACCATTGGGACACTTGGATTATACATAAATAATCACTCAAATATGTGGATCTAACAATTTCTTGCCAGATTTTGGGTAGATGTCCTTGGAAAAAATTGCCTAAAAGCATTGATTATGTAAAACGCTTAGATTACGACATTGTTAACATGTATAAAATATGAATTTTCAAACTTATTAGACCTTTTCTTTCTATTGTTAATGGAATTGAAAACTTCTTTTAAACCTTATTTACCTTTAAAATCACAACACTTTTTTTTTCTTTAATGTTCTTAGTTCTTGATGATGGAATTGAAAACTTCTTTTAACAAATTTCTTAGAACTTCCACTATTATTTAGAAAATTAAAAGTTTTAGTTGACAAATTTCTTATAACTTCCACTATTATTTAGAAAATTAAATATTTTATCCAAAATAATAAAATAAATTCTCCAAATAATAACTTTGTTCATAATTGTTGATGTTGATGAAGATTATTAAGGTCCACTAAGACCGAATTGATCTATCTGACCTTAGGAGAGTAAGTGATTACTTGTAATTCTTTAGAATTTTGTTTCTGTGCTCCAAAATCATTAAGAGAAGCTTTTCAAGATCACCATAATTTTGTTGAGTCAAAAGAAGCTATTACCATTCCCTCGTCTACCTTAATAATCACAATGTTTTTGTTTATTATTAATATTCTTATACACAAGTGTTCTTGCTTTGCTTCTAGATATGTTACTTCTAGAAGCATGCCCTAAAATTAGGGAGTAATCCTATCTAATTTATATGTTACTTCTAAAAGCATGCCGTAAAATTAGGGAGTAATCCTATCTAATTTCTTCCTTCACTTATTCATCATTTATAGTACACATTATATCCTCAATTGAAATTCTTTGAGAAACCCGAACACTTCTCTAGTAAACGAACAACATATTTATGAACATCCATGTTGGTGGTAGGTATGTCCCCCTTTGCTAAAGGCAGAGTTGGAGCCTCTAGACTCATTGATACTACAATTGAAATTGTGTGAGAGCTATGAGAATGATCCACGTTCTCCTCATATTCCAATAGGTTTCCAATAGTTTATGTTTTTTTTACTGTTATAAGATGCTTCATGTACTAATAATGCTACCATCCCTTTCTTCAAATGGAGGAACATTACCAACTTTGACATTATTTACTTTGGGTTCATCATTTTCCTCACCTCGTTGTGAACTGCAGTCGTTGTGAAATTTAGTTGTGAATTAAAGTCCCAGATTTGCACATATCGTTGTAACATTTAAATCCCTACATGTTTTTAAAAAGTCAGATTTGTTTTTCATTTCTAATCGCTATATTCAAAGATAACATCGTTTCAAAGACATGAATGTCTAAAGTGCTATTGTATCCCATATTGATGTTAAATTTCATATTCAATATGGAATTATCACCTATTTGTTAATTTTTTTGTTTGTTAGTTTGTTTGTTGGTTGGTTTGTCTGTGATCTGTGGGACTTAGTCTGTGGTTGAGAAACTACGACTCAAGGGTATCTAAGTCGTCAAAATCACACACCTACCACACCAACCCTTAATCTGGCTGAACGTTTTGTCCCCACAAGTTTCGAGAAGATGACTTAACATCACAGAGTGTCTTAACAACACACTCTGTCACCGAGTGTCCTGGACAAAAATAGTAAATATTAACATAAAAAAATATATTTTAATATTTATTTTAAGTAAAATGTTTCAATATAAATTTTATTAAAATAAAAAATAACTTGAATTTACATTACTATTATCCACATTTATAAAAACAATATATAATCCATCCCAAAAAAACTTTTAAATTCATTAAAATTAATTAATTAATATGTTTGTAATTTATTTTATTAATTTCATATAAAAAGATATATAGTTATATATACTATTTAGAATAATCATAATAGTTATTTAAGTTATAATTAAATACAATTATATTTAAGGTAGAGTATAAATGTTCTACGTTTTGGCTCTTTTTTTATGATACTTTCCGGTGATATTTGCCTGAAATCTGGTGAGAAATTATTGGATCTACATATTTGAGTGGTTATTTCCATATAATCCAAGTGCCCCAGGGGTTTTTGAGCACGTTGAATCCATTTATATATTTAGAAACACAATTTAAACAACACAAGATTGTGATTTCGTGCAGATTTGTGTCGTTGGATTCCAACGAAAAAGGCCAAAACATAGAACAGTTAGCCAACGCCATATTTAAGTTTTATTATAAAATAGTAATTTATGTATTCTCTCTTGGGAAAGAGGTTAAAGTGTAATCGGGTAATATCTTGTCTTATGTATGGGAGTAAGGCTAGATACTACTAGAAATCACATGACCCTTATGAAGGTAGCCTCAACAATGACCATAAGGGACATTGGCTTTCTTGTAAATACTATCTAGGTTGAAACTTCATTTTGTTCTAGGAGTAAGGCATAAAACTATGTTTGATTGACTAAGAGCTCATCTTGCTTTGTCGTAAGGAAACAAGTTAATGATCCAATACCCAGAGGCATCCCGTAGAAGTGAAAGGATACCCTTTTATGGATCACCAATGGGTTATTTCAGGTGGGGTGATTTTCCTTGAATAATATCACTATCGATTGACAACTGAGTTATCATAGGTTTTTCCACCTTCAAAAAAAAGAAAAAGTAATGTATGAAACAATGAAAACATATAACATTAATTACAAATACATAATTATGAAGACATGAATGATGAGTATGTGTATGTAATGTGTAACCCATTTTTAAAAATTTGAATGATATTTATTTGATGTGATTAATAATTAAGTGTAAAATTGAGTTTTATAAAGTACAAAATTCAGTTTTGGAAATGTTAAATTTATTGGATTCCAAAATTCCAAAATTATATTTTGAAAGTGCAAATATCTATTTTCAAAAGTGCAAGATCAGATTTTGAAAGTGCCAATATTGATTTTCAAAAGTGAAAAATAAGATTATGAAACTACCAATATTAGCTTTCAAAAGTACAAACTCAAATGATGAAAGTTCTGTATCAGCTTTTAAAAGTGAAAAATCTAGGTTCTATAAATGTTAATTTTGGATTCAAAAAGCGCAAAATCTAGTTTCAAAAGTTTCAATAATGAATCAAAGGTAAAGTTTTGGAACTGCAATGTTCCTAGAGAAGATAATATAGGGTACCAAGGGAGTTACCCAAGGGGATAATGAATGTAATATGGTCATAATAATGTAATTGGTGCACTGTGTAATTAAAATGAAATAATATAATAATAAGGGGTAGTTGGCATAAGGCCTGTAGGAATACTCATGAGAAAGTTTGGATGTATTCAACAAGAGAAATTCATTGTTTCTATTAATCCTAGTTGCAAACATGATTTCATGAATGTTGATTGGGCTAAAAGATTGCAAGTACTCACAAAGAATATTCAAAGCACATAGGTTGAGGGTGAATATGTTCATTTTTTAAAGACTTGAAGATGAAAATGTTTAATTTTTTAAAGATTTGAAGATTGTTATGGATAAACTGTGATGAATTCATATTTTCGTGTTATAGATATGGTGATGTTAGTCAGAAACATTACCGGAACCCATAAGATTAATCACTTCTATATACTCTTCATGTATCCCCTTCAGAAAAATAGTTCTAATAGTATCGTTGTTTAAGGTAATTTGTTTAATCCTCTGAAGATTGCAAGGGAATAAGAGATACTTTAACAAGAGATACTAAGTCTGATGCAGGGGGTGTGACAAGGATAGATCTAGGAAACTTATTATAAAATTTTAAAACAAATATCCTTGGTACTATTAGCCCGCAGCTAGGTACACTTAAAATTAAAAAGAGACAAGAAGAAGAAGAAAAAACTTTGACTATCTTTTGTGTTAGGCATAGGAAAATCCTTGAAGACATTATCCATTGGACAATGTACAAGTTTGTTCTATTTGTGCAAATAATCATGATACAAAAAATTACCCCTCATTGCCGGGACTTCAAGCTATTTACCGAGGAATCAATGGGACAAATCAACCATATTTTCAAGTTGAACAAAAAAAGCCTTCACAACCACACCCACAAGGTATGGAATAAGTCCCTTCATTGCAATTTTATGCATCTTATAATACTTATCCTTAGCAAGGGAATGGTTTGAGAACTTTTCATCCTACCCAAAACCAACCTTGAAAACAAAGATAGTGAGGGAGTACTTATGGAAATATGGCCCCACAACAATTTTGAATTCCTTACCCCACTTATCCATAGTTTCCACCACCTTACCCTCCAATGAAATCACGGGTAAATCCAAATCAACTAACAATTCCTCAAATTACAAAACAACTATAGTTAGTTGCAACTCAAAACCCTCCAAGACCAACACAATTACCTGCTCAGTTGATTCCCAATACAAACAACAAAAATGTTCAGCATGTCTTTAATGTTGAGTTGTAGACCTTTCCAACTTACTTGATCACTCCAGTACCTTTGAAAGACATACATTTGAGGTTAGGAAAGGTCCTCTAGAAATAAAACCCCACAGTTGTCATTGAAGAATAACTTTAAGAGGAGGAAACTCCCATCCAAACATCTAATGATGACTCTGCTCCCAATAGGATTGTCACCACCACACAAACATCTCCTATTTTTAATTCAAAGAAACCTCAGTTACCCAAAACCCCTCCTTTCCCAGAGAGTTTGGCCTTAGAGAAACCTATGGTTCAACTTGAATTCAACTTGGAAATGAAACTAAAATTTTTTTGTGTGAAAATTCCCTTGTTACATGAAATAAAAGACATGCCTATCTATGAAAAAACCATAAGGGAATCATGTATTAAGAAACCTGGGACAAAAATGAAACACCCCCCTACAATTCAATGTATAGGCCAATATGTTGAACTAATGTCCGGAAAAGATATAATGGATAAATATGTTGATCCTGGAAACCCTGTAGTCACTATTTACATCAACAATGTTGCCATAGAAAACACTCTAATTGAATTAGGGGAAACAATAAATTTCATGACTGTTATAACTATGGAGATATTATAATTGGATGACCTCCATCACACACTCACATTGCTCGATCTAGCTGATAGATCCCAAATTAAAATTGTCAATGTTTTAGATGATGTCATTGTCACCCTCGACCCATGGGAATACCCTGTGGACTTCTTATTTATTCATCCCAAGACTACCATGGAGGGTCATACCTTGATTCTCGAGAGAACTTGGTTAGCTATGGTCAATGCCTTCATTCGACATAGATATGGGGAAATGACTATATCAAATAGGGCATATATGACTCCCCACAGGGAGTGTGTTAAGGTCCTAACCCAC
>JZKD02S1329222.1:101643-125343 GCA_000966675.3 Picea glauca | reverse complement strand
AATAGAGCTTCAGAAAAGGACAACGACCCAATCCCAACAATGGAGCAACTCTTGCAGACCATGTTTGGCTCTAAGATTGTCTCCCTGATGGATGGTTTTTCAGGTTACAACCAAGTTCTAGTTTCAGAGGAAGATCATTTCAAGACTACCTTCCAAACCAAGTGGGGAACCTTCACTTATGAACGTATGCCCTTTCGGTTAATCATTGCAGGGGAGACCTTCCAAAGGGCCATGGATGTAGCATTTCAGGGACTAATCAACAAGTGTGTAGTAGTATATTTGGACGATGTGACTGTGTATTCAAAGAACAGAGAAGATCACATTCAACACTTAACCCAGATTTTCGAAAGGTGTAGGAAATACAGTATCTCCTTAAACCCTAAGAAAACTATTTTTGGTGTCGAGGAAGGTAAGTTGTTAGGCCACATTATATCTCAAATAGGGATTCGCATAGACCCAAAATGGATTAGGGCTATAACTCAGCTTCCATTACCCCACAACAAAAATGCTATGCAATATTTCTTCGGGAAAATCAATTTTGTGAGGAAATTCACCCCCGATTTCGCTGAAACAATCAAACCCTTACAAAAAATGATCTGTAAAGATGTTGAATTTAAGTGGGACTATGAGCGGAAAAGTGCTTTCAACAATATTAAAACGACAATATCTCAATCCCCAGTGTTACAAAGTCCTGATTTAGCAAAGATTTCTTCTTCTATACTTTTGCCTCCGACCAATCGTTAGCTGCAGTATTGACTTAGAAGGATGATGATGACAACGAGGCCCTGGTATCATTCATGAGAACTAATCTCCAAGGGGTCAAACTGAATTACCCTGCTATAGACAAACATGCTTATGTGGTGTACAAGGTAGTGAAACACTTCAGATCTTACATCCTTAAGAACCATACCAAATTCATCGTGCCTCACCCTCCAGTCTGATCACTCAATAGGAGATGGGGGGGAGAAGAGGAAATTGGATGGCAGTAGTCCAAGAATTTGATCTAGATATAAAACCTACTAAACTGGTTAAGGGACAAGAATTATGCAAACTGACAGCTGAAGCCCGGGACTAAGTAAATGAAGACCACGGATGGGAGAATGAATTAACATTATGGTGTGGTGAAGCTTCATACGTCTCCCTAGGGAAAGAGTCTTGGTATGAGAAACTGAATTATCTCCTGCTTCATGGAACTTTCCCAGAAAACCTAAATCCTAAGGAAAGGAGAGCCCTCAAGTTAAAATCAACACAATATCGCCTCAAAAATTTGGTGCTCTTCCATGTTAATTATGATGGGGTATTATTAAGATGTCTCGAACATGTAGATGCAGACAAAGTTCTAAAGGAGCTCCATGATGGTCCTGCAGGTGGACATTTCGCATGAAACACCACTGCTCATAAAATATTGAGAGCTAGCTATTATTGGCCTACTCTGTTCAAGGACGCTCACACGTACGCTAGGAACTGTAAAATTTGTCAAATAAGCATAGGGAGGGAAAAGAGAGCAGTTGTCCTGCTCTAACCTTTGGTCGTTTCCAGGCCATTCGAGCAAATGGGGGTTAGATATCATAGGAGAAATTACATTGAGTTATTCAAAACAACATAGATACATACTAATTGCCACAGACTATTTCACGAAATGGGAAAAGGCCATCCCTCTGACTCATGTAAACGAAAAGGTGGTGATCCAATTCATAGAACAACAACTGATCACAAGGTTTGGTGTGGCTTCCATCCTTGTTTTTTATAATGCAGCCTACTTTTCTTTCACCTTATTAACATATTTTTCTCTAGACAAAGGAATCACAATCAAATACTCTGCAAACTATTATCCACAGGGGAACGGAGTGGCAGAATCAACCAATAAGAACCTAGTGGGGATATTAAAGAAAACAAATGTAGATAACCAAAGGAATTGGAACAGTTCAATCCATAACGCCTTATGGGCCGATAGAGTAACACCCAAGAAATCCATAGGAAATTCCCCGTACTTTCTGGTATACGAACATGAAGCCATCCTCACAAACGGGATATATCTTCCATCTCTTCAACTTGCTCATGATTCTAGAGGAAAACCCTCATCAGTTATACAACAAATAATTGATACCCTTCTCATGCTGGAAGAAGAAAGGGAGAAAGAAAAATATATTTTCATAGCTCATCAACACATAGTTAAAAGGTGGTTTCACAAGCACAAGGCTAAAGATTTTTTTTTTGAAGTGGGAAACTTAGTCCTAAAATGGGATAGAGCAAATGAGTCGAAAAGAAAACATTCTAAGTTTCAGAACCTATGGCTCAGACCTTTCCAAGTGGCCAAGAAGATTAGGGTAGGCACGTATCGGTTGCAGAATCTAAGGGGGGAACATGATGCCCTCCTAGTGAATGGCCAAGCCCTAAAACAATATTTCCATTAAAAAGATAAAAATTATATATTTTTGTGTGTGTGTTTTCACAATGTTTTGTTTTAGGTAGGTTGATTGCGGAAAGAATTTTTGTTTTTGTTTCTTGCTATAGTACTTCCACGCTTTTGAAGATTGTGTTTAGCAAGACGGTGGTTGACCTCAATTCATGCAATATGATGAACTATGTTCCTGACTCATCGCTCACATACAACACAAGAAGCGTTAGGAGACCTACGGTTGTTTTAAAGGGGTTCTCTATTGAAAAGTGATAAAGGGTCTGCTTGGTGATCTGGTAAAACCTTAAGGGAAAGGTGGTAAGCTAGAAAGGACTACATGTACCTCAGAGATAGAGCTAGCAAAAATTCACCTTAATCATATCATTTCGCAAATAATAGACGTCCTCCTCTTCCACTCACTCAGGGCATTCTGACAAAATAAAATCAACTATATCCAATGAGTGCACAGTAGGAGAGGATATGCAGATAACTTCGTTGGGGCTATGGACACTCGGTCGTAGCAAAGCAAGGTCTATGATGTCGGGGTGACTTTGTCAGGGCTATGGATGCTTGCTGGCAGCGGAGAAACACCGTAGTAAGTGAACGATGATAACTAAAGGGCCTGGTGCCAGTGAATGCTTTAATTGACTCTTGTCATAAGTGGAGTGAGTCAAGGTTATAGGAAATGAAGGAGGAATAAAGGTTGAAAACCCCACAGGCAGGCCCGAAGGCACCAACCAGGAAATTTCAAATGCAAGGATAAAAGAGGCTCCAAGAAAAAACTAGTTAAGTTCTTAACCAGCTTTTGCATCAGCTGAGCCCAAGGTAGCAACAGAGATTCTTCTTTCTCCCAGTAAGTCGCCATTTGTTGAGCACTCAACACACCCTAAAAGGCCTCTGTTAAATTTTTGCTTTTTTGGGTACCACTTGGTCTTCTGCACTGTCTGATTCAATTTCATTTTTAAAAAATGTTTTGTCTTTGCTTGTTTTCATAACTCTCATCACCTATTCAGGTTTGCTTGAATTTATGAAACCTCGTTACTAAAAGACCTTAAAGCCTGAATAAAGAATCGGCAGCCAAACACTTCACTGAACGCTCTTAGGGTCGATGTTGGAAGAAATTCAAAGAAGGAAAAAGAACCATTCAGAAAACCTCAGTTGTCGAGTGTCGATTTCCATCAGCATCGACAAAAGGAAGTTTTGGTTTGCCCATAAAGATATAACCGATAATCAATTCCCCTTCGGCATTGGTAAAAGATAGTATGGGACAAGCTTTAACAAAGAACGAAAAGACATCGTCGACAGCCGATGTCTGACGCGCTTATCAGAATCGGGGAAAACCTAGAAGGACCGCAACAAACATTCTGACCATGATAAAAGTTATTTTCAATTGTCAATCCCCGATGCGTTTTCAGCATCGGGACCTTTTCAAGGGAACTGATCTGAAAGCGCTTTGTTACGTTTATCGTCGATAGTCGATCCTAGGCACTTTTCAGCATCGGGAAGCTAAGGTTTGCTTTAGAACGAATAACGTAAGGAAAATCCCCACTCCAATCAAGACAAGCGAATTATGTCACTGATTTTCAGTGCCACGTGTCTTTACCAGGTAAGAGGGTCATACGTCTAGTGTTATCCCAAGTTATCCTTGGCCCCCTAAGTTCGAGTCACACCTCCGAGAAAGCGTTGTCGCATCAAAAATATACGGTAAAATTGATCAGCGTCGGAACTTTTTGCAGGAGGTTATCAATGAAAAATTTCATAGTACACCCCTGATACCCGATCCACCCACTGAGAGAGTGACACGATGGGATGTTTTAACATTAGATACGATCGAATTTTAAGCATTTAAGGAGCTAATTAATACCCGATTCCGCATTAGTTGCTACCTCATGCACCAATCAAATAGGCCATTTAAAAACACGAATAGACCACATCACAACACGTGCCTCCACTGTCAACCCATGATGAATTTGAGTTATAGAGATTCAGCAGCAGATTTGTTAAAATTTCACTCATAGCCCGAATTGAATGGCTGATGCGACATGGTAAGATATTCCATGTTTAAATTCTCTTGAGCCGTTGTAAACGAAATCATTCTACGCATAAGGGAATTCCGGAGCATCCAAGGGAGCAAGACGAGCGACTCCAAGTTTGTATCAACTCCGCGATTATCAAAATAACTAGGTTTTAACAAGCTCCAGAGGTATGTATCTGAGTCTATAAATTTTACATGGCTATATTTTATATGTTCTGATCCGGTTTTTGTTTTTACACAGTCTCTGAAATTTTATTTTAAGTTGCAGGAACAATGCCACCAAGAGAGACAACTACTAGACGATCATCGAGGGAACCTTTTGTAACCTAGGAAACGCCTGTGGAAAAACTCAACAACCCAGAGCGATCAATTTTGGGCTCAGATTGTGGGAACAAACAGGTTGACTTTCGATGGTGGAGACCCATCAGGCCAATCATTTCGACGGTTTTTGTGCATTCGGCGTGTCGAAATCGCACGGGATTTAACATCAAGAGTAGACCCACGAAGTACACAAACACTCAAAGTCCCGAAGAGCCGAAGAGTCGAAGATCCAAAGTCTCAAAGAGTCGAAGTCCCAAAGTTCTGAGAGCCTACCACGTCAAATTCAAAGACGTACCACTATGGGAGATTTCCAAGCACAACATTCATAAACTCTCAAAGTCCCAAAGTGAATCTGGACCATCCATCAATGAGGACACATGGAGGCAGATCCTTCACTTTGGAGACTTATCACTCTGGGAGATTTGCGAAGCACTAGAGCAAGAATTACCTGAAGTTCCAAATTGTCAATGTTCTGAAGTAACGAGAGACTGCCATGTCACTTCGGGCCCGTACTACTTCAGGAGAACTTCATGCCTCACAGTCCAAAACTCCTGAAGCCCTAAGTGCTAAAGAACGTGGCACTCATCAGTCATAACATGTGGCACTCATTAATCATGACATGTGGCACACTCATCAGTCATGACATGTGGCACTCATTCCAGGTCATTTGGTTGTGTCATTCACCCATTTCCACGTGAAACGTGTCACCCTTCTTTCCATGACACATCAACATTTGTGACATCATATGACATCAGGCCACCACGTCACTTTGTAGCTTGTACCACTTCGAAATATTTTCGAGCACAACATTCATAAACTCCTGAAGAGCTCGAAATCCTGAAGTGAATCTTGACCATCCATCAACAAGGACATGCGGGGCAAATCCCCCACTTTGGATATACGACACTTAAGAGGATTGCGCAAGCAAGAAGATGAAAAATATCAAAGCCCGAACTCCTGAAGTGAATTTGGATCATCCAGAGCCAGAGGCCACATGGAGGCAGATCTCTCACTTCGGAAATGTGACACTCTGGAAGATGGTAAGAACTTTGCATTAAAAAGGCCCGAAGCCCAAACTCCTGAAGTAATTGCGGATCATTGATCTCAAATCAACCAACATCGTTGATCCTTGCAGCAGGTAAGGAAGGAATATCACCCGGATCACAGATTGCGACACGATCGACAGCCACACTGCATTGTGGGGACATAAACTACTTGAACATTAATTTTCCAAAGCGGTCCCGCAATTGGAACCATGGTATTGTTGGAAGGGTATGTGGCAGCTTGTGGGGGATTGCGGGACCAAAGGCGGTGTGGACCCAAACCACCCTCGAAAACTTCCACAATCATGTGCTTATATGACATCGGGTCACCACGTCACCTCCACTCACACTCCCACTACCGTTCAACTTTCGTCACCTGTTCCCCCGACTACTCACCATATCACCTATCACCTCCACACATCATGTTTCCCTATTAGATGCTCACCTCCATGTCTTCCTGCTCATGACCAGGTCATCACAGTGAAAGCAAGGAGAAGTGTCGGTTATAGTTGAGACAGAGTACACTTAGCTTCTAAAAGCTCATACACAGATAGAGAGTTAAGTCTGAGTCACGGGTCGACGCAGATTAGTTCTTGAAAACTTCAGCAGACTCTGCTCATGCAACTAGTTGTCTCCAATGGCCTCCAACATCTCACAGACATGCCATTACTCAACACATAGCTTTGTTCTGTCTCTCCAAGGCCTATTTTCTGTCAAGTTAGTTCCTCCAACACGTGCATCAGTTATGTATCTGAGACAATAATGGTTTTTGATTGATTAATTCCAACATTTTCTTAGATTAGATACAAGAGTGGTCTTCTGTGTGTGATAAGAACCACTCTTGTTGATTAAGTCCAATGTCATAGTCAAGTTAATAATTTGTTTTACGAACATTTACCTAAAATTAGGTCTCATTCCCCTAAGGATGAGAACCTATGCAACTCTGTTAAATAGGGGGTCTTTGAATGTTTTAAAGGTCGATGGTTGTTGCAAAGACCCTCAATTTTGGATTTGTAAAGAACTATTTTAGAGCTACCGTAATTGAGAAATCTTGTTTAGGACCATAGACAGTTTGTGTTTTTCATCAAAAGCGTGTGTGATTGGATCTGAAGAAGAATTATTTCTTATTTTATCTCATGAATGGATGTTGTAATGAGTAAGAGCCTCTTAATTTGTTGATAAGTTATCTGATTCAATATTTTTATAGTTCTTGTCTTTAATGATGAAAAGTAAATCGTTGTGTTAATATGTGATTGATGATTAGAGTTAAGGAAACTATTTTTCTTGCCATCGTTTATTGCATGTATGTTTTCTCCTGATAATCATATCTGAGTCAATAATTGGAACACCAACAGGTTAATGTATTAGTACTAGGTTTGTTGTAGGTGTAAGAATAATTTTACTCATGCTTGAGCAGAAGGGTTATCTCAAACTCAACCTTCTTCCGTAGTTAATTCCTTCCCCTTTGTTACCTAGCTGGTTTATACCAACATTTATCTTGTATCGGTCCCACCTATAAGAGAAAATACAAAAAGAGAAAGTTTGAACTGAAGGAGGAGTTTTCACAAGAAGACATCATGTCGATCACTACGTAAATTCCATCGATTAATTGGCCAAATCGTAAGATCTGGAGAACCATTCCGCCATTAAATGTTGCAGAGTCTAATTGGGCCTCAGCGGGTTTGGTTCCTACTGTTGAGTTAAAGGGATTTAGGACTCCTCAACAGCTCCACACATGGAGGATGGATCTGATGCTTCTCCTCCTTTCTATATATCTTTGAATGTCCATGATAAGATCCTGCATAATTGTCTTATGGACTCAGGAGCCTCTTACAATGTCATGCCTAAAGTTGTTATGGAAAAACTAGGTCTGGAGATTACCAAGCCTTACCAAGATCTGTACTCCTTTGATTCTAGGAAAGTAAAATGTTTGGGATTGATAAATGATATTGTGGTTTCTCTAGCACAATTACCCATGAAGAGTGTAGTGATGGACGTTGTTGTAGCAGACATTCCCCCAAAGTTTGGTATGCTTTTATCCAGAACTTGGGCTAATAAGGTTGTAGGATCACTACAAATGGACCTCACTTATGCCATCATTCCTGTGTTTGGAGGTGAACATAGGAGGCTATACAGAGAGGTAAGGTTAGCCTACATTGTCAGTGACCATCAGAACCCAAGCAATCACCCAATTTATGTTGTTTAGGATGATATTGGATCATCTATCTTTAATTTAAATGATGATGAACCTGAAATATCAGTTAGCCAATGCAAAGATCAGCCACTGACAGGTCAACAAAATAAAGTATGGAAGATCTATTTCGATGCCTCTTCATCAAGGGAAGGATCAGTTGCAAGTATACTCCTCATTTCCCCTTTAGAAGAAGCAATAGCCCTCTCTTATAAGTTGGAGTTTGAAACCACTAATAACATAGTTGAATATGAAGCCCTGGTGTTGGGACTGAGGGCTACCAAAGACATGGCCATTGATTCTGTAGAAGTTTTTGGTGATTCTGAGTTAATCATCAATCAAGTAAGGAACATATATCAGGCTAAGAAACAGAGGCTCAAGCAATACAGAAACGAGGTATGGGATCTGATCGATAATTTCTTTCTAGCATTTAACATTTTCTTCATTCCCAGAGAACAGAATCAGAAGGTTGATTCTCTGGCCTTAGCTGTCAGCACTTTCAGACCTCCCATTGGCCCAAATATTAAATATCAGGTGGAAATCAGACATATAACTACCATACCAAACAACATAAAGAGCTGGCAAGTCTTTAGTGATGGTCTAGAACTGCAGAGATTTCTACACACAATTGATGAATTCTCTAATATCTCAATTGATCAAAAAAGTCTAGAAGGTGAAAATGAGGAATTAGAGGATCAACAAACATCTCATCTGTTGAAGACAGTAGCTGGTCATGATATTGTGCAGTTGAAAACCAATCACATTCCAAGAGGACTAGTGTCATTGGAAAGGTTTTTTGACAGTAGTGATGTTTACAAAGGAACTGTCATGGAGAATCAAGAAGAAGAGGTGACAGATTGCAATATTGGGACCACTGAGAATCCCAAGATCATCAAGTTGTCCAAAGCAATAGCTGCAGAACAAAAAGACATGTATGCCAATCTCATTAAAAAGTTTGTTGATACCTTTGCACGGTCCTAGGAATATTTGAATACATTTGACACTCACATCATCCAGCACAAGATCCCTCTAAAGACCGGGTCCAAGCCATTCAGACAAAAGATTCGACAATTTAATCCCATGTTAATGTCTATAATTGAGAAAGAGATGAAAAGAATGTTGGATGCCAAGATTATTGTACCATTGAGGTATTCAAACTGGGTGGCCAACTTAGTATCTGTAAGGAAGAAAAGTTGGGAGATACGCTTATGTGTTGATTTCAGAAATCTCAACAAGTGTTCTCTGACGGAAAATTACCCCCCTCCCCAAGATGGATCATATTTTACAGAGGGTGGTAGGTGCACACTGAATTTCCTTATTAGATGGAAACTCTGGTTAAAACCAGATAGCAGTTTGTGAAGAGGATAAAGAAAAAACAACAATCACTACCCCATGGGGAACATTCATGTATGACAAGATGCCCTTTGGGATGATGAACGCAAGGGCCACTTTTCAGAGGGCCATGGACATAGCTTTTGGGGGGGAAAAAGACAAGTTTATGGCTATATACTTGGATGACATCACTATTTTCTCCAAGTCTGATGATGAACATTTGCAGCATTTGGAGCAGGTTTTCAAGAAATGCAGGAGGTATGGAATATCCCTGAATCCTAGGAAATCTCACTTTTCCATGCCAGAAGGAAAGCTCTTGGGTCACATCATATCATTAGGAGGCATAAAAATTGATCCAAAGAGGGTGTGTTCCATTCAAGAGATTGAAATCCCCAGAAATAAAAAGGTTGTCTAGTCTTTTATTGGTAAGATAAAATTCCTCAGACGTTTTGTGCCAAATTTTGTTGAAATTCTTAAGCCTATTACTAACATGTTGAAGAAATATGTTGTGATAAAATGGTCCTTGAAGGAAAAATCATCTTTCCAAACAATCAAGCGAGTGTTAGATGAAGCCCCTGTGTTAGGCAGTCCTAACTATACCAAAGATTTATTCATCTTCTCCTTTGCTTCTGAGGAAACCATTGTTGTTGTGCTACTGCAGAAAAATGAAGAAGGGCATGAACAACCCATAGCCTTTTTCAGCATAGCCATCTGAGATGTTGAGATGAAGTATGATATATTAGAGAAACAATCTTATGCATTTGTTAAAGCACTCAAATCCTTCAGGGTGTATGTGCTACAGTCTAGCATAACGACCTTTGTTCCTAGCAACAGTGTCAAAGAGATTCTGGTCCAGCCAGACAATGAGGGGAAAAGGGGAAAGTAGATTGTCAAACTGTTGGAGTATGACCTGCACATAAAGCCCACCAAGCTAATCAAGGGGCAAGGACTAGCCAAATTGCTATCAAAGTCGAATTGTAAGGTGCTAGAATTGCATCAAATCTTCACCCAATCAGATGCACCCATCATACAGCCTGGACAAGACAACTTACAGGTATTTGAAAACTATTCCTCTTCACCTTGGTATAAAAACATCATCTATTTTCTACATCATTTTGAATGTCCACCAGATGTGAAGAAGACAAAGGCAAGGTCTCTCAAGTTGAAAGCTATCAAATTCTGCATTTCAAACCAGAGCTTGTATTTGAGAGATACTGTTGGCATATTTTTAAGATGCCTTGATGAAAATGAAGCCAAACAAGTCACAGCAGAAATGCACAGAGGAGTATGTGGAGGACACCAGCATTGGAAGGCCACAACTCTCAAGATCTTGAGGGCAGGATACTACTGGCCTACCCTTTTCTCTGATGTGTTTGCCACTGTTAGAGCTTGCAATGAATGCCAAATGTTTGCAGGGAAATATAAGTTACTATCACTGCCCCTAAAACCTATCAATGCCAGTAGTTTGTTTCAACAATGGGGGTTAGACTTCATAGGAGAGATAAATCCATCCTCCAGTGGACAACACAAGTGGATCCTCATTGCCGCTGACTACTTCACCAAATGGATTGACGTTGTGCCCACCAAGAATGCCACTGACAAGGTGATCATGAACTTTCTGGAAACCAATATTTTTTCCAGATTTGGTTGCCCCAATAAGCTTGTAACAAACAATGCCCAAGCATTCAAGTCCAAATCCATGATTGACTTTTGTGCCTTCATAACATTTCCATGACACATTCCACACCCTATTACCCTCAGGGAAATGGCCTGGCAGAATCATCAAACAAGAATCTCATCAGGATCATTAAGAAGTTGTTGACTGAAAGCAAGAAATCCTGGGACTCTAAACTCAAATATGCTTTATGGGCTGACAAAATCAGCACTAAGAAGTCTCTGGGAACCTCACCATTCCAACTTGTTTATGGCATAGATGTTGTTTTTCCCACTCAGCTTGGTATATCGGTCCTAAAATTCTTGCAGAAAGAGATTGAGGAACCCAATGATATCTAAAGGAGAATCTTCCAAATTATAGAAGTCTAGCAAAAAAGAGAAGCACTAGATCAGAGGACAGAAGCATACTAGAGCAAGATCAAATCAGCCTTTGATAAGAAAACCAAGAAGAAGATTTTTCATAAAGGTGACCTAGTCTTGAGGTGGGACACCAAAAGGGATGACAAGTCCAAGCATGGTAAATTTGACAACCTCTGGTTTGGTCCTTTTAAGGTGGTTGAAGTTATGAACAACAACACATTTATTCTGCACAATCTAGATGATACAAAGATCTTCGGAGGCCCAGTAGATGGGTGCTTCCTGAAACACTATTTTGTTTGAGGATGGGGGAAGGTCCCTCTTGTACCATAGATGCATTCCTTTTATTGTTGTTTTTGATTAGTTAGTTATGAGTGAATAAAGACTCCATAGCTCAACAAGGCGTTGGGGTGTAATTTCAGTTTTCCAGTTCAATAAAACGCATGGCTGAGGGATAGTAGAAGATACACAAGGATGACAGACAGAAACAAAGGTAAGTGATGGAAGGTAAGAGCAGTTATTTAATATCAAGGCACCGATCTACAGTTCTTAGCACCTCATAGGGACGAGCTATCCCCATTTGGAGCCAATGTTGTAATCTAGGTCTGCACCCCTGCCTCTCCTCTCTCCTTTCCCTATGCCTTCGTCGAATTTTTCCTCTTCAAGTTGATTAAGTCAGTTTTCCATTACTGAGTGACTTGCTTCTTATTCATTTCTTTCTTGATTGAGTCTTTGCGCATTTCTATTTCTATTGTTTCTTGAAGGATAATTACATGTTGTATTTGGTTCAAAATGCTTGTCATCATGTTTTCCATGGATTGAGCTCACCACGGGTCGGCCAAGCCTTTTTTGTATGCACATGAAATGCCCATGGACAAACACAACAATTTAAAGCGCTCAATTTTGGACTCATATTATGGGAACAGATAGGTTAACTTTCGATGGTGGTGATCTATCAGCCCAATCAGATCGACGGTTTTCGCGTATTCAAAGTGTCGAAATCGTGTGGGGTTTAACATCAAGAGCGAACCCACGAAGAGCAATAATTACCCGAAGTCCCTAAGAGTCGAAGTCCCAAAGTCTCAAAGTGAATCTGGACCATCCATCAACAAAGACATGTGGAGGTAGATCTTTCACTTCAGAGACTTAGCACTCTGGAAGTTTGCGAAGCACTAGGGCAAGAATTATCCGAAGAGTCGAAGTCCCGAAGTCCCAAGAGCCTACCATGTCACTCTGGGCCCATACTACTCTGGGAGAACTTCATGCCTCACAATCCAAAACTCCCAAACACCCGAAGTCTGAAGTGAATACGGATCATCTGTTAGCAAGGACACGCGGCGATAGATATTTCTCTTCAGATATACGACACTTTGGAGGATTGCGCAAGCAAGGAGACATAAACTTCCGAAGCCCAAACTCCCGAAGTGATCTAGACCATCTAGACCCAAAGACCACGTGGAGGCAGATCCCTCACTTTGAAAATGCGACACTCAGGAGGATGGTAAGAACTCTGCATTAAAAAGGCCTGAAGCCTGAACTCCCGAAGTGATCGCAGACCGTTGATCCTTGCAGCAAGTAAATATCACCCGGATCACAAATTCAAATTAGATCAATGACCACACTTGATTGCGAGGACTTAAACTGCTCGAACGTTAATTTTCCAAAGCGGTCCCGTGATTGGAACCATGGTATTATTGGAAGGGTACGTGGTAGTGGGGGTCGGAGTGGTGTGGACCCGAACCACCCTCGACAACTTCCACAATCACATGCTTAAATGACATCAGGTCATTGTGTCACCTCCACGTCACCTCCACTCACCTCCACTTCATCTACATCCACGTCATCCACCTCCATGCATCTTGTCTTCCTATTGGATGCTCACCTCCACATCTTCATGTTCACGACCAGGTCATCACAGTGAAAGCGAGGAGAAGGGTTAGTTACAGTCGAGACAAAGTGTGCTTAGCTTCTGAAAGCTCAGACACAGACAAAGAGTTAAGTCTCAGTCACAGGTCGACGCAGATTGGTTCCAGAACACTACAACAGACTACCTCTTCCTTAAGCAGAGATCTGCTCATGCATCCAGTTGTCTTCAGTGGCCTCCAACAACTCGTAGGCATGCCCTTACTCAACACAGAGCTCTATTCTGTCACTCTAAGGCCTATTTTTTGCCAAGTCAGTTCCTCCAGCGTATGCATCAGTTCTGTCTCAGAGACAGTAGTAGTTTTTAGTTGATTAATTCCAACATTTTCTTAGATTAGAGACAAGAGTGGTCTTATGTGTGTTATAGGAATCACTTTTGTTGATTAAGTCCAGTGTCATAGTCAAGTTAATAATTTGTTTTACGAACAATTACCTAAAATTAGGTCTTAGTCCCCTAAGGACTAGAACCTCAAAAACTCTGTTAAATAGGGGGTCTTTGAATGTTTTGAAGGTCATATTTTTTGGGAAAGAATAGCACTACATGAGACTGGTTGGACCCGTTCTATGCATGGATTAAAGCTCTCTACCTGGTGAACATGCCCTTGATGACAGTGTTTCGTTCAAATTTTCATGTGTTTTTTTATCTTATCTTGAATTGCGGTTTTTTATTTGTTCAAAGTACATGTCATTTCCTTTAAACTATTGTGTAACTTGTCTTTAGTGGTATGCAACCTGTGAAAACAGCTAGTGCTTGGTGAAGATTTGCTTTTATCGCAACTTGAAGGAGTAATTGTGTCTTGATACATGTTTAATGTCTTGAAATTATATTTTAAGTATTGAACTTCTTGCAATAGATTATTCATTGAGTAGTTTGTTGTTTCCCTTTGTTTTATATTATTTCACTGGTCTATCATTAGTGTGCCACCAGCCAAGGAGGACCCTCATCCATATCATTTTCCCAACTCAAACTTGTTTTTGTCTTGATAGAATAACCCTCTGACCAACCAACAAAAATTAAAAGAAACAATCATTCTAAACTGATAGGTGGCCTAGCTTTTCCCTTTAGCGGTCAGGTGCAAACCTTAGGACCAACAAGTATCATGGTTCATTGACCACCTCATGAGCAATCCACTAAAGGTCGGGGAGGAGCAATAGAAGGGAATTGGACCAATCATTGAGCTCAAGTTTCAAACATAATGGTATGAAGAATTACCATGATGGGATGTTAATACAGGATTAGAGAAGCTTCGAATGAGACTGCATCGTGTTCCAGAGATTCTATTGTCCTCATAACGATGAAAGGATTCATCACATTGGTAGTTCTGTGTATCGTTTGGTGCAACACAATACAAACAACAAATTTGTTGCCATAGAAAACGTCTATGGATCGCTTCAAGACATTTTTTGCTCCAGTGCAGTCTTCTCTGAACATTATGCATGATCACAACAACAACTTCACAGACAAAGGATAACCTTTTGATCTGGAAGTTGCAACTTAGAGAAAAATAAACGGGTTAGAGATTCTTGAAGGATATACCATGAAGATATATTTTTCTTGACCAGAATAAGGTTGGCTAATATAACAGACAAGCTAGCAATAGTTGTCTTGATTGATGTTCTAGCATGGGAGATTAGAGTTTGCAAATGTCACCAATACAGATTCAAAGGCCGAGAGAAAGAAGTACATCGAACGACAACCCTTCTGTTTATCACAATAAGACTTGTGAAAATGGTACCATTCAGAGAAATATGGAGAAGTGAACAAAAGAGATGAGGAAAATGATGATGGGCTCAAAGATTAAGATGGCCTAATAAGTCCCTAAACCATAGGTAGATGCAACAACAATCTGAGTGTCTATAAAGAAATCTTTGTGACATTATCACAAATAGTAGTTTGGACTCTATCTTTGAGTACAAAACCACTATGACCGCAGTTTGTGTGGTGACCATTGATGCCTTCATTTGGTGAACTCGTTGTGTGACTTGCACAAAAAAGAAGGAGTATTGTCACCTTGGATAGAAGATGTGCTTGAGGACAAAGTCAAATACAAGTTTGGCAATGAGAATTTTAACCTAAAATTTTTAAAATTCTATGTTTCCAATTAAAAGTTCATTTTATGAAGTGTGGAAGGAAAGGATTTATTTGTGAGTCATAAACCCTAATAATCTATTATTAAAGAAATTTGTATTTTGTGTATTATTGAGGGGATGTATTGAGTATTCATGTGCATTATGGTGTTGTAATGAGTTTATGATCTTGTCCTAGGTGTTTTTATTTTGTAAACGAGCTATAATGTGTTTTTATTTTGTAAAAGAGTTATATGGAAAATTGCATTTGAAGATATTTGGGCATTTGTAAAAGGAGACATAGGAAGTTTGTTTGATGACATAAGGGCATTTGTAAATGGAGTATTAAGTAATAAGGTGGTTTATATTTTTCATAATTTGTAATGGGAGTTAAAAGGAGAATTGTAACTTGGTAATAGTTTTTTCCACTCCTAGACCCACTCGAAATTGAATAATGGGGTCTTAGGATCTTTTTTTTTGTGGATTGGTTTATAGTACAGTCTTGAGGAGACCTCAGATTTTGCATGTTAGGCATATTTGAAGCACTTCAAAATGGCAGGAATCGAAAAAATGTTTAATATGTTGCAAACTATGATTAACAAGACTTTACAATCTACAATTCCTATTCAAAAAGGAACACTCACTAATGTTCTTACTTGTTTTCACATACTGCAAAAAAAGGTGCATCTACTTCGAACACAAACAAAGTTTTTGACTAGGCAGTTGACTTCATTATCGATGACACCGAGGAACAAGAAAACAAACTTGTGCTTGTTGATTGTGAGTTGCAGTTTTTTTCCTTTGATGAAGTTAGTGTAACCTTGACCGATGACACTAAAAACAAAGTGGATAAATTGAAGGTTCAACATGAGGATCGGGTTGAGAATATAGGTAACTTTTTTATACCATGGGAACAATTACAGTTTAAATGAAACATATATGGCTTAGGATATGAAAATGGTCATGATAACCTTTTTCATATTTCTAATTATTGTAAACCAATCACTTTTATTAGCGATGGATTTTTGGTTAATGTTGACAGGAAGGAAGAACTTGATAAGGAACATGTATGGGATGTTGATCAGGATGATGATATAGATTTTGATACTATTATTGTGGATATTGATGACAATACATGTATTAAGGATTCATTGGTTGATGATGCTTAGTTGGGCGAAGAAATTTTATTGTGTCGACACTATCACCAAGTTGGCCATGTTGAGTTAAATTGTTTTGATCTCCACCCATGTGTTTTTTTTTGGAAAAATAAAACATGTCTCAGAAACGTGTTGGAATTGATTAAAGATTCATAGGAAACATGTAAATTTTGAATGGTTAGGGACTTCACATTGGTGTTTGGAATCTAAGTTATTGGAACGATCTTATTAATGAGTTTATACACATGTACTGTTGCACATGGTGGTATGGTGTTGGCATTGATATTAAAGAAGGCCAATATGATCAATGTTGGACATGGTATTATGGTGTTGGAATTGATGTCAAGAAGCTCAATATAGTATTGTCGTTAAGAAAGAATATGTATTTGATATCCTAAATCTTGGGAGAGATGGCATATTAGGTTGCACGGAATCAAAGCGCATAGCGTTAAGACCTTTGTAAAGGTCGAAGGAAAACTTATGAAAATGAGCACCTTAAGGAAGTTCTATTGGGATCGAATTCCCAACAGATCAACTATAGAAACACCTTCAGAACTACGAGGAAACTTTGTTACAGTCGGGATATATGACAATCGTCGATCGCTAACCGAAGGCATAGATCAATGATCGTGGTTCTGTTGGAATCCAAGTGTAAATCCAAAGGAGTCTTAGAGTAATCAAATCTCTGAAGGACATTGAACCCAGGTCAATAAATCTTTAGGAGAAGGTGGAAAAACGAGAGTTGTCAAATCTACTTGAGAAATTCCAGGTATAACCAAAGCTGTTAGATCGAACCATTAAAACCTTAGCCATTCGACTGAGTTGATGAGTCCTGTGGTCGTTCAACATTGACCGTTCTAGGTATAAATGAGTTTGAAATGGGTGGAATCCCCAAAGGTCGAAACCACGAATTAACGTAGGTTGTCGATCAAAGTCTAGAAGAAATTTATAAAGGCTCAGAACTCCGGAACTTCACCCCTTCAGCGATTATCGAAGACAAGGCAGAGGCATTAAATCACTAAGTCACGAAGGCCCAAAAATCTCGTCAACCATTGGATCAAGGAACAACTTTGGGTGAATTCTTGACCGTCCAATCGAGTATAGTGGAAGGACAGGGTAAGCCAGAAATTTTCGAAGTCTTGGAGTGGTGAAGCCCCAAAATMCCGCCAACTGTCAGATCGAGGAGGAACTTCGCGTGAATTCTCGGCCATCCAATTGAGTGTGGTGGAAGGATAGGGTAAGCCACAAATTCTCGAAATCACGGAGTGTTGAAACCCCRAAATCCCACGAACCGTTAGATCCAGGGAAGAATTTGGGAGTAATATGAGCCATTAGATCAAGCAGTGGAAGGATGGTGTAAGCACTTCAGAGGTATAACTTCGGGGGTGTTMAAYGACTTTAGAGTTGTAATATCTCGGAGTCCTGAAGTATCGAAGTCCCAAAATAAATAAAGATTGTCCATCTCAACAATTGATTAAGTCATAGTTGTTGGATTAAGCCAGTGGAAGGATAGCATAAAAGGCAGTTGTCAACCGACAATAAGCAGTCATCATTACTTTATGACCACTTCGGTAGTTCAAACTCCAGGAGAGTTGGAATATTGTGAAGGGAAAATTTCCCGAAGTTTGAAGTCCAGAGGACTTGGTTCCATCCCTCGATCACAGGTTATGATCACATGGGTATGAAGAGCTAGTGTGTAAACAACTTGGGGATCAAGTGTCATTTTTATCATGTGGTCACAACGTTGGGTTACATGGATTAAGCACATGAATAATAGGTGCTTAAGAGGATAATAGCCAAGTACACATATCTTGGTCATAACTATCAACCATGTGGATCTGTGACCAAATCTCTGTTGGTGAAGTGGATGCTTCATTTGGCAAGTTTAGAAGGTGGTCACAATAATAAATTGAAGCAATTTTCCTTCAAAGAACCGCCCATACCGTCCACCTCGCACATTTTCTGGGGAAACTACATGCATTTCATCTAATTGTGTATGTTCTGCACAAAACCCATGTCGTAGAATTTTAAAATTCATTTTCATCACGCGAGAATATTTATACGAAAATCACTGTCTAATTTGGTGTTTGAAAACCAATTAATAAACAAAAAGTTACCATTTGTGTTAATTAAATGAAGAGGTGCAATAATTAATTATAAAAAAGACACAATGGTTCAATTTCATACCTATTGGAATACTATATAACCATAAAGGTATGGTGAAATAAAAGTGTCTCTGAGGTCTACATGAGAAGATCAAAAGCAAGTGCAAAGTCCAAGGAAGAAAGATGAAGATACTTATGAAGTGAGGGTGGAAGGGAGGAGGATGGAAGGATTAGTATCATTTGCTAATTAAAGTGTAAAAACAGGGAGTTGGTGCTTCCTAGGGTCGGTGCCCTAAAACAAGGGAGTCTAATTGGGTATGTTCTCCACAAAGCCCATGTCGTAGAATTTTAAAATTAATTTTCATTGTGAGAGAATCTTCGTACGAAAATCATTGTCTAATTTGGTGTTCAAAAATCAATTAATAAACAAAAATTTACGATTTGTGTTAATTAAATGAAGAGGTGCAATGGTTCATTATCAAAAAGACACATTGATTCAATTTCATACTTATTGGAATACTATATAACCATAAACGTATGGTGAAAGAAAAGTGTCTCTAAGGTCTACATGAGAAGATCAAAATCAAGTGCAGAGTTCAAGGAAGAAAGACGAAGATACTTATGAAGTGAGGGTGGAAGGGAGGAGCAAGGAATGATTAGTATCCTTTGCTAATTAAAGTGTAAAAATAGGGAGTTAGTGCTTCCTAGGGTTGGTGCCCTAAAACAAGGGAGTTGGTGCCTTCTAGGGTTGGAGCCCTAAAACTGGGGAGTTGGTGATTCCTAGGGTTGGTGCCCTGTAACAAGGGGATTGGTGTCTCCTAGAGTTGGAGCTCTAAATCAATCTTTTATATAAAACTTGTAATTTGTATTTTAAGTTTATATTTATTAATGTTGTTTACTGAAGTTTCTTGTTGATCAATAAAGTTAATAAATAATTATTTAAAAATTCTTAAAAGTTATCAATATTGATTCACCCCCCCCCTCCTCTTAGTATTGAACTACATTCCAACAATTGGTATCAGAGCATGTGCCTTCACCACAGTTTAATAACCAAAAGGTAGATTCTGCATAATCCAATGCGTTAGGGGTCCTATAATTATAGGCGAGTCGATTATTCGACTGTTGATTTGGCATCTCTCCCGGTGACGAAGCATGGCTCAGGTGATTCTGTTTTCCTCCCTCCATTCTTGTCGCTCATCTCCCTACGTCACCCTCACCTCATTCTCCACTACCCACTCCCCCTACGTCACCCCACCTCACCATCCACTAATTCCCTTACACTCCCGCCCACCTAAACTCCCGTGCCCTTTCCCATCCCCCCCCCCCCATCCCCCATGCCACAAGAATTATCAACGCACCACATAAATTCCGGAGCCCCCCCCACCTTCCAAAATTTAACGAGGGGGGGGGTCTGGAATCATAAATAAACCCCATGCTAATCTGAACGGCTTAGAATCGAGCACCGATATCAATGACCCAGGTTCAATTCTAGACCCCCCCGGGCGGTCTACACTTAACGAGGGGGGGGGTCCGGAATTCCGTTTTCCCGCCAAAAAACCACTTTTCCCATTTTTACCATTTTTGCCTATTTTACCATGTCCCCTTCCAGACCGATTTTTGAGCAAACGGAGACGAATTTTAAAAATCCGAGAGAGGTTTTTGGTCAAAACGGGCAGAGGAACAAAAACCTTTTTCAGTTTTTTCAACAGAGCTACGAGGCGGGAGAGTCGAAGACATCTTCGAGGCCTATTTTTCCAGATTTTAAATTTTTTGTTTCAGTCCCGATCTTGCAGGAGCTGTCACGGCCAGCTGGGGACGAATTTGGAAAAACCGAAGGAGGTTTTTGTCCAGCACATGCTCATCTACAATAACATCTTTCAGTTTTCTCCCAGATGTCATTATTGAAGAAAGAATCACGTCTGTTCAGACCCCTTTTTTCGCAGAAAACCGGTCCGTTTTTCATGGCAAAAACTCCAAATTTGGTGGGAGTGGTGGCTATTTTTGGCCGAGGTGGTTAAACCAACTTGGGAGAATTATTGGGAGGATCTATCTTATTTATTCAGATGATTTTGATGTAAAATGGTTCGACCTGTGAGGCTCCTGGAGCACAGGACTGTGGGTTATGTATGACCAGAGAAACTTTTTCTTCTCTGTAACTTTTAGATAATCAATTCAGAGATGTGCAAGTTGTTCTCAGGATTCTTGTGCAGAGATATTGGTGGTGTTTTTCTGCTTTGTTAATGTATTTCCTGTCTTCTTTACAATTTGTTTTCATTTCTTATTACCATAAGGAAAGTAATAGGGGTATAATTTATTATCAGATACTCTGCCTCTCGGCTTGTGGTGATCTTTATGTTTATCTTCTAAAGGCTAGTTCAGGAATTCTTAACTGCTCCTGTGCCTGGTTTTTTTTCCTCAGCTATTTCTCCCTCTAATCTACGCCATTAAAACTTAAATTGATCCAATGTTTCTGCTACCTTGCCCTGTGTAACAGTCTTGTCCAGATCTGAGATGTGATCCCATTGTTTACAGTGCAGACCCCATTTGCCCAATGGATCTCCTTGTTGTTCCAAATAATCATTTAAAAACCCCCAACCCATGTTCTTCATAACTAGCCTAATACCTCCTCAAACAAAGCTACATTAGACAGAGATATCCCTCTCTGAGTCTTGGAGGGCTAGATCCAAGACTCGAAGTGGTTTTGATGTTGCATCTGTGATTGCCTTTCAGCCTTGGGCAAATTACAGAGCGCTAACATAATGGCGACCATACTGGGGAACTTTTCCCAGTAATACACTTCAAGCTCCAACTCTAATCACTGATGGTGGACAGTGACCAGACACAAGAAGGCTGAGATCATTCACCTGGCGACTCCAATCATCTCCAGACAGTGCCAGCTCGAAGACTCCACTGGAGGAAGAACTTGAAGCATGACCAAGTAGCCTAGAAAGACCAGGTACTCAAGCTCAAATTGCATTCAATACATATTTGGTTTTATCTGCAATCATGTCTTGTCTTTTTCTAAGCCTGGTCAGAAGTATATTGTTGAAGAGTATTTTGACCATCAGTCAATTGATGAGTCTCAAGAGATCATACCCACAACTATAGATTATGTACATGCTCATACACCTGTACGCATCCCAGATGCACCTGTAGAAACCCTAGTGAGACATAAGCCTCTTGCTTTGTCTCATACTTCTGCTAAACCTCTAGATGTTTGTAAGCCCCTTGCTTCATCTCCTGTGTTTGAAAAAGTCCCAGATAGATACAAGCCTCTAGATTTGCCTCCTATTCTCCATGACTTCCCTGTCAATTACATTAATAATCTGCCTAGGTTTGATGGAGAAAATGAGAAGATCACTGCTGAAAAGCATGTTCAAAACCTTGAAGATTTCCTTGACCTTTATGAGGTCGAAGATGATGATGTCTACATCAGAATGTTTGCCCTATCTCTGGGAGGAAAAGTCAAAGATTGGTTTAAGAACCTTCCTGCTGCAAGCATCAGAAATTTTTGTCAGTTCATGCAAGTATTCTTGGACAGGTGGGTAATCAGGGTAAATGTTTTCCTTATCCTAGAAGAGTATGAGCACTTGAAAAGAAAGCCAGGGGAGACAATACATAAGTTCTCAGCCAGATTCAATAAGGTATATCATGCAATACCTTTTGATATAAGGCCACCCCCAGGATCTGCCCACTTGCATTACCCAGATGCCTTCGATCCTGAGATGACATTTCAGTTAAGAGAAAGGAACACTACAAGCCTTGAAGAAATGCAGAAAATTGCAGTTGATGTGGAAACCAACTTGCTGATCAAGAGGTCAAAATTAAAGGACAAAGAAAGGGAGCAGCTGAAGTCATCAGAAGATAAACTGGAGATTTTGGCCAGTGCCATGGAAAAGCTGATGCAGAAGATTAACATTAAAGAGGAGCTTGCTGTCCAAGGACATCATATTCCAGTGATTGCAGAGAAAGACACGGTCCCAGTCCCCAAACATTTTTCTGCTCATCCTGGGTATCATGGTTTGAATAATGATTCGTTCATGTATTCAATTCACGGCACAGTCAAAGATGAAGCTCCATCTCAACTTGAAGAGGAACAACCAGCTGATATGATGTGCATGTTTGACGACATTTCTTACTTGGATTGTCCTCCCAAGTGGGATCAGTATGATGATGATCATGAAGCTGAAACAGAGGTTGACTGTTTAGAGGAACCGACAGCATGTCATTGGCAGGAAGAAGATCATTTACCATTCAGATGTGACAATCAACCCTTGCACAACAGTTATGACAGCGATGGGGAAGAGACAGAAAATATTAGAGTAAGTGAAAGCACTTTGCCCATATGTTTCTCATATCCTCAATTCCTGAAAAGAAGCTCTAGGCCAGTTGTAAACAGTAAAGACAAAAATTCCTCTGATCAATCAATTGATGATACCATTAAGGATATGGAGGTTGTTCTAAACCCATAATCGCAGCCCGTGACCTACATTGATTTTCAAATTCCTGATGATATCTTAGAGCCTGAGAAAAATTATGATTTAATCCAAAAGAACTCTGTACGATTGTGCTTTAAATCATTTCAAGTTTTGAAGAAGACTCTTGGGCAAGTGTTGAGGGATGAATACAGAAACAAGCGGGAGATTTCATTTGAGTCAATGCAGCAGTCTTGTCAGTCTTTTCAGGATCCCATAGCTGATCGGTTGGATGGTCTGTGTGGTCAAAGTCTTCCTTCATCATCCAGATATGGGATAAAACATTGTTATGATATTGACATGATCAGGCAGTCAGTTACAGAGGTGTGTTCAGCAGAAGCATCAGTTCAAAACTCATCAGGAAAGTTGCAGCCATGTCAGGAAATGTGTAAGGATGAAAATAACGTAGATACAGTGCCAGAGTTGCCATCCAAGAATCAAGGAGCATGTCACTTCTACCTTGATCATGTAGCTGCCTATATGGAGAAATTTTTTAATACAGGATATTTTTTTGTTGCTGATGTTTTTCCTATTGTTTGGGTTGATCAAATCTTATGCAAGGGAAAGCAGGGTGGAATTTACTCTCAAGCACGAGTAACAGACTTATTTCTGAGTCTCATCA
>JZKD02S1329222.1:24112-38917 GCA_000966675.3 Picea glauca | reverse complement strand
GTTCAAGAGATAACTCAAACCAATACAGAAAGTCCTCCCCAAGAGATGCGCCACCCTTCTTCTCCTCTCTCCAACTTGTAATTGCAGCTTGCCTCATAAGATAATGAGCAAGTGAGTGTGTCTAAGAAGTGAGGCGCTAGCCTCTTATTTATATCAACCTGGCACGTGTGAAAGGTCACCATCTGGCATGGTCGACCTCTCACTCTGGGTGGGTAAACCCACCTTTAATTAATTCTGGGTCTTCCATTATAACTATTGGGGCCGACTTCTTATTCTGCACTTTGTAATTGTCNGATGACCAATCCGCAAAAGGGGATTTGGTCCTTATACAATTACCGACATGATTAATCCTCAATGGGGATTAATCTAATAACAATAATAATAAGAATGCTCTTCGCAGTTACATTATTTCAACAACTTGCGCACTTGATGAGCGAATGAGTGAGTGAGATAATGAGGCGCTAGTCTCCTTTATTTATACTAGCTGGCAGGCGTTTGAAAGGTGTCTCTTCACTGGGCAGGGCCGACTTCTCTTAGTGGTTAAAACCACTTTAATTAGGCATGGGGGCCGACTTCTTAATTTACAAAATACAATTAGGGTTTGACCAATCCACAAAAGGGGATTTGGTCTATTACAATGCCCGACATGATCAATTCACAAAAAGGGATTGATCTGATGAATAATAACTCAATAATAAATAGAATACTCTTTGCAGTTACAATATTTCAACACTCTCCCTTAACAAGAAGGGTATTCTACAACATCATTAGGAGAGAGAGGGCAACAACATCAACAACATCTGGAACACTGACTGGCATATCTATAAATCATCGGAAGTTTTTCTCATCATCAATATCATCATCCACATCAAAGAGATGGAATGGCATCATCATCATCTACATCAACATGGATTAGTATAACACTAATACATCATCATCATTAATAACAACATGAGGCTGATACAATATCAACAACAACATCTTAACACGAAGGCTGGAGCATCATCAACATCAACATTAAGTTGGAAATCTTCAGTATGAAGCTGGCATCTCATCAACATCAACACGAAGCTGGAAATCTTCAGCACGAAGCTGGCATCTCAACAACATCGACATGAAGTTGGAAATCTTTAGCACAAGGCCAACATCACAACAACATCAGCACAAAGCTGGAAATCTTCAGCACAAGTTTGGCATCACAACAACATCAACACGAAGCTGGAAATCTTCAGCACAAGGCTAGCATCACAACATCATCATCACGAAGCTGGAAATCTTCAGCACAAGGCTGGCATCAACACTACTCTCCCTTTCGAGGCAGGTCCTTTCGGACTACACCAAGCTTGTCTTGAAAGTGCTCAAACTTTACACGAGACAGAGGCTTGGTCAACACATCTGCAACCTGTTCATCCGTGCCAACATAATGGAGCTTTATGGATCCTCTCTGCACCATTTCACGAATGTAATGATATCGAATTTCTATGTGTTTGTCTTTTCATGGAACATAAGGTTCTCTGTCATCTTTATGCAACTCTAGTTATCACATAGAATCATGGTTGCTTCCATCCCCAGATCAAATAGACCCGTCAACAACTTCCGAAGCCACATGGCTTCACAACTAGCGGAACATGCAACAATGTGATTAATGAGATTTCTGTGGTTGAGATTTTCAGAAGTGTTCGGATTAGCCACAGTTTTGTCAATAGATCGTCGATGTTTCGGATCCAAATCAGGATCCATGTTCAGGACAGGAAGCCTGGGTTTAAATGATGAGAAGAGCTGGTATTAAATACTAAAGGTGAAGGGAAACCTAGGTGTCTGCTAGGTTTTTAGTAAATTTTTTTTATTAAAATTATTCTTGATCAAGTTATTTTGGGTTTTTTTATTTTTGTTTTATTATTAGGTTTAATGTTTATTCTAATATTTATTAATTCATTGTTTTTTAATTTTAATTTTAATTAATTAAGTTCATAAGTTCTAGGTTTTATGTTAATTAAAGAAATCTTTTATATAAGATGTTACTTAGGTCTATTAGGGTTCAATTATTAAGCTATTCTAAACTATGTTAATTTTAATTTTATTGTTTTTATTATGAGTAATGATGTTCATAAGCCCTTAAATAGTTTTATTAAGATTGTTTATTTTCTTTCAAGTAAGGGTGTGATTATTAATTAGGTAGGGTTATTAATAAAACTAGGTTTAATAAAATAATTTTTTTAGTATTAAATTGTTTAATTAATAGTGCTTATAAAGGTTGGATTATCAATGATTATTCTTATTTTTATGAATCAAAGGGAACCAATTTTCGCTTAATTCTAGCCCACTATCTCTGTTTAGGTTACTAGGATGTTTTCGGATTTCAATAGCTTCTCTAATACGTCGTTTAAAGAGGTGATTTTCTTTGGCGAGGATTTTGGTGTCTTCTAGGTGAACATGGTGTTTTTTTATAAGGGAGTGTTCTGCTAAGGCAGAGGTGTGGATGCGTTCATTCTTAATGTCAGCTCCATGTTCTTTTAACCTAATCTGGAAGGAGCGACCAGTTTCACCAATGTAGCATTTTTCGCATGAGCACTCTATTTTGTAGATTCCTTTGCCTTTGTGAGGGTCAAGTTTGTCTTTGGCGGATCTCATATTATGTTTGATGGTTTCAAGTGGCTTGAAGGAGTTCTTAATCTCTTTTTTGCTGAGGACTCTTGCAATCCTATCGGTTACTCCTTGGATGTAAGGAAGGTAGGCATCTCTATTAGGTTTTTGGTTATTTGGGACGTTGGGATTATCGGGGGTTTTTTCTAGGGCTCCGTTTATTGCATTCTTAATATCTTTGTGTTTATAACCTATGTTCTTAAAAGTCTTGGTAAGGTGATTTGTTTCTTTATCTAGGTGTGCTTCATTGAAGATTCTTATGGCTCTCGTGGCTAAAGTTTTTAGGACACCTAGTTTCTGGTTGGGGTGGTGATGGGAGTTCATGTGGAGATAGTTCTCAGTGTGGGTCTTTTTTCTATAAACCACATGTCCTAGATCCCCATTACTTTTCCCGTTGATAAGAACATCTAGAAAGGGGATGCTATCATTCTCTTCAAGTTCCATTGTGAATTTTATTTCTTCGGATATGCTGTTTAGGTGTTGAAAGAAATTTTGTAATTCCTCTTTCCCATGGGGCCAGAGAACATAGTGTCATCAACAAATCTCTTCCCCCTTAATGGTTTTAGGGGAAAGGAGTCCAAGGCTTTCTTTTCAAAATTTTCCATGAAAAGGTTGGCAACAATGGGCGACAATGGGGATCCCATTGCTACGCCTCTGGTTTGTTCATAGAATTCTCCTTGGTAACTAAAGAAAGTGGAGCCGAGGTCTGCTTGCGCTCCCTTATGAGTGCAAGCAGACCTCGACTAGGTTTGCTGTTTCGGGAGATGGTTCTCTCCAAAAATGACAAACCTATGTCGTGGTCTGTGCTTAATTATAAACCATATTAAAGACAAGTTAAGCACAACATGATCATAAGCATAAATAAATATAGAATAAATCATTAAATGCAACTCATGGAGGTGGGAGGGAGGGACAAAATCATGCTGGAAAGGGTAGCCACAAGCTTGATCAATCCATCTCTGAATAGGACTACCACATACAGACGACGACTCATCTTCGTCCTCCCTTAGAATAACATAGCTCCTTGAAAGTTGAGAGGAGATGAGAGATCCAAAGAAAACCCCATGATTTCCCAGAGAAGAAAATATGAGATAAGGGAGAAACTCAGGTCTAAAGAAATAATCTTTCTCCACACTCAAAACATGTTGGCTCTTCATTTGCACACCCCTGCAAAAAGACCCAAGATGAAAACACTGCTGCTCTGTAGCGTGAGTCTTTGATTGCTTTGGGCTGGCCACGACCTTATGTCCATCAAAATTTGAGCATGAAGGTGGTTGAAAATTTTAATCATATAACAAATCCGAGTGCTCAAAAGGATATGCATCGCAACACCCAAGGTATGACTGAAAATTATCACGAGTATACTGTGGCAATCATCCCCGGATGGATGAAACCAATCTACGCTCATATCATCATCAGGCTGCCATATACCCGGATCATCCAAATATGAAGATCAGTTCTTTGAAGGTGACAACTCAATGCTCTTCATTTGAAAACTACCCTCAATATCGTAAATGGGATCTTTATAAAAAATGAAACAACCCACATCCCATCTATGTCTCCCAACATATATGAGATCATCAATGTGGTCATCAACTATGTCCGAGAGGTCCTCCACGAAATCATTTATATTCTTGGGACTGATCACTTTTTCATTTTCATGTGCAGAAGGAATGAAAGGTTGAACAGCTTCATCTTCATCAAGTGGGAGAATGGATAGCAGTGTCTTGTCTGGGTTCTCAACATGTTGCGCCTCTTCGAAGCCTTCCTCTTTTTCTTGGCAGCTTTCCTCATGGACCTATTCTTCAAATGCTTCTTCATCAACAAGTGCTTGATCTTCAGTAAGAGGTGTTTTATCTGGTTTTTCTTCAGTGGAATCTTGAGGCAGCTTCTTTTCATGAGTTGGACTTTCATTATTATCGTCTTCCTTCAAGGTACTGTAGTGTCTAACGATTTCCAGTACGTCATGGGGCACAAAGGAAAAATGGCTTAGAATTGGAATACTTTGGCCGCCGTGCTTTTCTCTCGCAAACTTGCATAATGACGTCAATTCTAGACAAGTCCCGACAAGTTGCCATGCCAATGATTTGGTAGTTTCTTCTTGATAGTTCTTTAAGAGGGCATCGAATTTTTCTGCCAAGGCTATCTCTGAAATGTCATGCCCACTACTATTGCCAAATTGCTTCCTCCAGCTGTCTTTCTGCAAAAGTTTATTGCTGAGTTGTTCAAATGTTAGGTCTATATTAGAAGTGATGTTCAAAGTTTCAATAAAATTTTCAGAGGAGGGCAGACTCTTAAGTGTTATGATGACAAGATCTTTCTCTTCCATCTTCGTATCGATAGCCTTGAATCGAGCTCGAATTTCTTTAATTTTTATATAGTGATCCTGAAGGGAATCATGCTTTTCCATCTTAATAGGAAATGGGATATTCTTCAAGAAAAAGACTCGACCTTTATCTGAGGTTTCATGCATATTCTGGAGATTTTGCCAAATGATGAATGCATCATCCCTAGTTTGAAATTCAAGAAGCATTTCATCTGTTGTGATAGAAAACTTAATGAGCATGGAAGCCTATCTATTCTTTGCATCATACTTTTCTTGTGCATCTTCCTCGGTTTAACTCCGTATTTCTTTTCTCAATACCAATCTGTCCAAACAGCTGTACTCAAAGATTGCAATCCTCCACTGTTTCCATGTTTTAATTCTGTCCATTAAATTTTTGGCTACCCTCAAGCATAATATTGGACAAAGTGGCCATGCTCAGAATTCCAAGCCAAAATTTTTCACCAACTGTACTTGAACAGAATATATTTGAAAAATAAATCTGTAGGGACCTCCTCAAGTCACACTGACTGTTTGCTGGAAATTTGAATAAAAACAATTTTTTCTACCTCTAAGAGTGGGGGTTTGGCACTTGAAAAAATAATGAATACCATACCTGGCTGGCAGCTGGGTTTCATACACTTCAACAAGAACTCCTCTAGTAAAAATTTGCCCCGGGCCCCACAGAACAAAGTAAGTATTTGACTGCTCTGTGTAATGTTTGACAGCCTCACACCCTTGTGGTCCACGGCCCCCACACCTTGGCAGATTTTCCTTGGTGACTGTGTTCTTTATCTGTAAGGATGCCTTCAGGGATTTTGACTTCGTCCTTCAATCTCAAATGGCTACACTTCAAATCCCACAATCCCATGTGGTGGTTGTGTCACATCTCCTCCCACGTGGCCTTTGTGTCACAATAATGGCAGCTTCTTATCTTCCTGACTTTTCCAGTGTCAAATCCCTCTACGGATTATCACAGTGGGTGGCATCTTATCGAATGCTGGCTGTGTCTTGGGTATCTCCTCTCTTGGATCTTACCTACCAAGACTTCTCCTCATCACCCTTTCTGTCCCCACACTTTGACTATGACAGAAGCAGATGTCTCACTAAAATATTTTGACCCTCTGAGAAAACTCTATTGCATACTCAGGGCCAAATTCATTTCCCTTGCACCTGTATATTGTTTGCATTTCCTCAAATCATCACTGGTTTAAGTTTTAACCAGTCCCTTGGTCTTCACTCTCTTCCAGCCTTGGTTTCTCCTCACTATACTATACAGATATTACACAGATATTACACAGATTGAGCAGAGAGGCAATGCAACTTTTTAAGAAGGGAACAATCGAACTATATTACTCATCTATACATCGTATGTCTTCTTACATACATACAAATGAGAGAGAGAGGAGTCATGTAATCTCTTCTTGTTTATTCATTACTAACCAGTCCCTAGGTCTTCACTCGCTTCCAGCCTCAGTTTCTCCTCACCATGGCTCTGATACTAAACAGATATTACACAGGTTGAACAGAGAGGCAACACAACTTTTTAAGAAGGGAACAATCAAACTCTATTATTCATCTTCTTACAGACACACAAATGAGAGAGAGAAGAGTTACATAATCTCTTGTTTATTCATTACTAACTCTAAAGCACTTGTACTTTTATTTACGTAAATTAAATGCCAAAATTTAATAAATAACCATTATTTAATAATTACATCAACAGTTTGTGTAATTTATAAATGCATATTTACTTTAGTTTGTGGTACAGCTTTGTCATTTTGATGAATTTCAAGGGTATATAACATATGTCTGGACCGAGATGATGACTGGAAGGGCTGGCATGGTGAAGATGTCATTAACTACTATATTTAACTCTGAAAATATTGTGCAGATGCCTTTATGACAACTGCACAAGTGCAGCTGTTAGGAATTGGAGATGGCCTAATCTAAAATCCATGTATATTAAACTGGAATGTGATAATCACATAACCAGAATTTACTGTGTTGTGAACAAAGAAAATACTGACTAAATGATAGTGACTAAGGTGCAAATGTGCTGTGGTCTGTATTGCTGTATAAATGTGCATTATATTGCATCGTCAATGAGTGTTGCTTATCCAGTCCAAAATACTGGTGCTGTGGTGATCTACCACGGTGAGGCCATCTCAAGGTATGGAACTAAGATTAAAGAAATAGATTAAGTAAATCCCATCATGATATGTTGTATTCTCAGCTAGATAGCCAGGACGTTTTAGAGCAACAATTTAAAAAATCTGACATGTATGTTGCCAAAGGGCTCACTGAAATTTCTTTGAATGGAAAAAAAACTCAGTAGTGATATGTTTCAGAGGGTGTGTGCTCAAGGCTCAAATGAATGCTTCTTTTTTCAAATTGATTCTTGTTGACCTAATTTGAATATTATTTTCAATCAAATTAACTAATGTATAATTTATTCGCTAATTGAAGTTCTTTACCTTCAGATTGAAGATGAGGCTGGCTAATTAGTGCAGCAATGCTCAACTTTCTTGTCTTTTTCCCCATTTCCCGTCTATTATAGTTAACATTTTTAACTGTACTTTTTGTTATTTTGTGGATTTTACCTGAATATTACTCAAGTATTACTTGTTTGTTGGACATGCATGCAGGTTTTCAAGGATTTGTTGACATGCTTCCTTTAGGTCTTAATACTGGTGCTGGGGTGTAACCTATGGAGTTTGTATGCCCTGTATCCATCGTTAATATGTCCCTTGTCTGAAGACTTGGAGGTTGATGCTGTAGCATTTTTATGCTTTCTCAATCTATTATTTGAAGTCCAGACAAGCAGTCATAGATTCTAGTTGTTAGAAATATAGCATAGAAGACTCATAAGTCACAGATGTTTCTATGAATGAATGATGAATATGTTTCTAGAAATTTGTTCGAGTTGTGAAAAATCTCTATCAATTTGAATGAGGATTTTATTTACCTTGTCTGATCACACCATATTCTGCTGTTTGATGAGCTTTGGATGATTCTAACATTTTGAAATTTCAGAGGAGATAAAAAATGCATTATTTCTTATTCTTTATGGCTTTTCAATTTTGACTTTTTTTCTATGTATGATCTGTTCCATAACAGAATTCTTGAATTTCCACATTGCCCTTTCTGAAATTGTTTCTATATTTTCAGGGCTTGCTTAGCCATTTGTAGTAAAATCCCATTTTATCAATGTAAGTATTCCGAGTCCTATTGGAGCCCTGTTATATGAAGCTAGCGGTAGTCTCTGTAAAATTTACAGGTATTAGAACTCTTTCCAACAATCATATTCCATTAGCTTTAGCTTATTCAAGGTTATTGAAATTGTGGTAACTCGTGTGATAAATAAGAAGCACAACCTATTTTGGGTTCATTCCAGATCTGAGATAACCCTTTTACTTTGCATGCTGTGGTGATTTTTGCTCCAATTTACACAGTCAAACTCTGTGATGCACACCAACACAAATTCTTGTTGAATATTCCTGTATCAGCCGACCACCTTGCTTCCTTGAAGTTCCATTGGCACTCCTTGAAGGCAATGCAATCTGTTTTTTTTTGTCTCAATTGTGAATCCATTAAAATTTCGAAATATCATTTTAAAACATTTAAATATGTTTAAGTTTATAATTTGTCATATACGGAAGTATCATAGATCTTGTTGGATTTAATTATCAAGACCTTCGTTTTATCAGTGTTCACAATGATTCTTGTACTAAAGCTGAAGTCCTTGAGGATGCTAAGCTGCTTACTGAGGTCATAGGGATTCCTTGCCATAAGAAAAATATCATCGGCATAGAGAATAAGGATGAGATGACTATACTAGCAAGAGTTGGTCAAATGCAGCCTGCAACTTCTAGACAAACTTCAAACTTGTCAATGTAAATGCCAAAAAGGGTAGGGGATAGGGGACAACCTTGCTTGATTTCTATATTGCAATTAATTTATTCTGACCAACCCTCAATGCTCCTAAACTTGACAATAATGTTCCCATACAACTTACCGTAGCAGCGCTTAGCCCAGAGGGAACTTTTGGCTCTTCTAACATATTCCAAAGGTTGGTCTTAGGCACAATGTCAAAAGCTTTCCTAAAGTCAACGAAACAACAAAAGAGATTGGTTTTGTTATTGCGACACTCTGCAATGATCCTAAACATGACAATGTGGTCCATGATTGAATGATAACCTCTAAAATTAGCTTGGCCTTTAGCTATTTTTCCATGGATTTCTAGCTACATGCTTATCTTCTTTTCCAAAATACTTCCATATAACTTGACTAAAATGGGGATAATCATAATGGTCCTATAATTAGAGGGATTGCTTTTATCACCACTTTTAAAAATAGGGACAATGAGGCTTTGAGTCCAGGGTTTAGGGAAGCCCTGTTTGACTGCTAAATTGAAGAGTTTGTGTATGTGAGGGATTAGAATAGGCCCTCCAGTTTTGAATATTTCAGATTGGTAGCCTTTAATGTCCTTAGCTTTCTTGTTTGCAAGTCACTTAACCCAAAACTTTGTCTTCTATAGAAAAAACTTCATCTTTTGTAGAAACTTTTGCAATGTTGTCCAAGACCTTGCAAGGTTCACAAAGATTTTAAAGGTAGGAATTCCAATATGTCAGGGGAATCATATCATTTTCTTTAGTTTTACGAGTTAAGATTTGCCTCCAAAATTTCTTTGGATATAGCTCAGATAGGTGCAAAAAACTCTTGCTTTTTATTTGTGTAGTGCCTTTTTTTCCTTTTAATTATTTTTGTATCTATTAATCTTATCATATTTCGGGGACTCATTAGAGGCATCCCTAATGACTTTTCTAGCAAGCTTACACTCGTTATCATACCAAGGGTTGACAATTCTATTCTTCTTTTTACACAACACTTTGTCAGAGAATTTTTTTATGGAGTTAGAGAGGGTTGTAAAATTATGATAGATATCTTTAATATTGTTCTTATATGATAGAATATTTAATTTAGTGTTTAAGTTCTTTAAGAAGACATCAACTTTATTTTTGTCAAAAAACAAGTGTGTTTATCACAGTTGGGCTCATGGTTGTTTAAAAGGTCAAAATTTACTATTTGGTTGTAAACAGGGATATATGAAATCACATAATCCACAACACTACTATCCAACCCATGGATAGAAGTCATTGGCTAGATTTTGGCCACTTCAGTAAACCATTGCAAATGATTAGATCTTGAGAACTACAAAGCTTGATTAGCTTTGTTCCATACAAATTCTCGGTCAAGTCTTTCGAATTTCTCTTGTATCTATTAGCTGAAACAGGGTCCTCGTCTAGCCAAAGAGGATTAGGGTTGGAATCATTCCTTAAGATAATAGCTTGATTAGTTGCAGTTCTAACATTAAAGTCTCCTAGTAGGAGGATACTACATTTCTCAGATTGTAAATATCTTTTTCTAAGCTTTTATAGGGACAATTTTGATCTATAATACTCCCATGCATGGTCCAAAGAGAGCTAATAATGCATGAGTGTGAATGCAACACCCAACTTAGCAAGGGTAATGAGTCTAAGTGGTCCATGTGGCATTTGTGATGACATTGTGTCCTTGTCATGGCTCGATGCACTATCATGGATTCCAATGCATTGACACATCTCTCGATGTGATACATGGATCTCAAAGCAAATGGCACAAATCTCAGTGTCTATAGATATGATCATAGATAGATACACGAGTCCCAATGTAGCATCACAGATCCCAATGTAATGTCGTGGATCTTGAGGCATGGTACACATATCCCAATGCACAATATCTACTAGAAGTGATGTGTCTAGCCTCTTAGCAAGCCATTAGATGGTAGCACCTGGTGACATCCCTTAACACAACAAATAGGGGTTAGTTATAATATTTTCCTAAGTCTTACCAAGGGGAACAATATCAACCCTTATACATGCACCAAGTCTTAGGACAACCAATATTTCTCAAGTACCTAGGTGAAAGATAGACAAATATGGATAATAATGATGAAAGGGAAGGGAAAGAACTTCATGTGATGATCCTCAAAGTCTCAGACATGCATAGGTCTTTTTTATTCATTTGTTCATTCATCTAGCTTTCATGAGCTATGATTTTTTATATAATAGCTTTTGAGAGGAAGCTTAGCATTGAGTTACCTATCCTTAACATTGTTTCTTACTACCCTTTTATGCCTTTTTCTTTAAATGTTCAATTTATCGAACAAGTTCTTTTTTCTTTAGATATTCATAGATAAGCTAGGGACTAGGGGCATTGGCCTCATAGCGAGGTGGCATTGCTCAAGCTTTTATTTTTGGCTTTTGATTTTAGCTCTTCACCTATAACCTTTTTGGCTTTATTGATTAGTTTCTATCTTTTTGACCTTTTCTTTTGACCTTTGAGTAATCATACATGATTAAGACATGATGCAAGGAAGGTGGAAGATGATTAGTGTGGCTTCCTAGTCAACATCTTTTCGAAGTTGTTGAGCTTTCCTTGAACCCAGTAATGTCTTGAATTAAGTTGATCTTCCACTAAGCCCAACTTGATTGTATTAGAGTGGGTGTTCATGTTGTCTGGAGAAGTATGAGGTGGTTTATATGTACCCTTCATGAGTGAGCTCATTGAAAAAAGTTATTGGGTCTTGGGGACAAGGTAGTGTCAAGTGCAATAACGCTCTGATATATGTGCAACATCCAACAATTGTGTTATCACAGGATTTGTACTTGTGCAAAGCCCTCTACAAGATCCCCAAATCTTGCGTAACTATGGAAAAACCTACCAATGTAACTTAAGTAGGGACTTTCCTCGTTTTAGTGATGGAAGAGGTCCACCACAAGGGAGGCTTCCCTAGTGACCTCAAGGGATCAAATAACAAGCTTAGTAGCCAAGCCTACTGCCCCTTATCTTGATCACCAAATCATTGGTCTAAGTCAAGGAGAGAGAAGAGGTTTGAAGATAATTTGGTACTTGCTTGGAACAAGAACACTTTACAACATATGCATAACAACTTCCAAGCTAAAGTATGCAATAAAGACCTTTTTTAAACACTAGACAAGTTATATTTCTATGGCCGTTGCAAATTGTAGCAGTGAACCAATCTTATAACAATAATAAGTAATTTGTAACAACAACAATATTAAGTGCTAAAAAATACCACAATTGACCATGAAAAGTAAGCATGCTTCCAATGAAATGTTATCCAATTATTAAAGGAAATTTCTGAGTGAGTTAAGCCACTTTTAGATGAGTGTATGCGCTTCACCACCAGTCTAAAGATAGATAGCCAACCAATGCATAGCCTTAGCAACAATCACAAAGGGATCTCGAGCAAGAGGGCAACAAATTAATGTGATTTTAGATGGTCGTAACAAACTTTTATAGCAATAGTAAGATAGTACAAGTTTGCTAGGGTTAGAGTTAGTGTGGTTAGTAGAATGTTTGAGAGTTTTGAGAGAGGTGTTCTATCAATCATTTCACCATAAGAGTTGCTTTAAGATTAGTGCCTTTCTAGGGTTATGGAGTCTCAAATGCAAGCAATCTTGAAGGATGATCTACTTGAAATCAAGAGGTAGGATCTAAACCCTAAGGTGCAAACAAATTTGGGCCTTAGGCTTTAGATCTTGAGGAAAATGACGTCTAGGGTGCAAGTACATTTGGGCCCCAGAAATTGTTTCTTCCTTCTTGTAGCTTCAACTAGGTCAAAGATCAAATATCTAGGGCTAAAATCCTAAAGTACTAGCACTTTAGGGTTCCAACCCTAATAAGGACGATTAACCAATTTTAGACAAATATAACCTTGTGAGAGGAAGAAACACTTATGTTCCTCTCTTAGGGTTTCAATAAACAAGTCTTTTTGCAACAAAATAACAATTTCATCATAAACATCAATAGCATAAACAAGGATTGCAAAAATTTATTTCATCCAAGAAACCAAGATAATCTCACCCTAATTGTAGAAATATCCATCCAAATTAGCCAACTATCTACAAAAAGATCCTTTCCAAGCATAGCACATGAGAGAGAAAGACTAGTAGCCCCAAAAAGGGGGAACATTTCATAAGTACTCCTCCAAATGGTGAGAGAATGATGATGATAAAATGAAAGTGAGGGTTAACCTTTTTATATGAGGCTACCCTAACATATTTGTCCACATAACATAACAAAAGTTCAATTAAAGTAGGGTTGACCTCTCATTTAACCTTTACAAATGCTAAAAATACAAAAATAAATCATAATATCCCACACGTGTGAGACATCAAGCCTCCTTAGGTAAGGAGGGTGTCCAAAGGCCACATGACATCAATCCAGAGTGGAGTGGGGGAAAATGATGTCTCTCCCTACTCAAAATCAAACCAACCATCATCAATACCCTAAGAATCCATCAAACCTTAGCTCCATCAAACCCTAGAAGATGACATCATCATCAATCTAGGCCCAACGTCTAGGATTTGAGTGCTACGTCCATGCCTTGGGGAGCTGCATCTCATCTTTGTCATGTCTCTGATTGTCTGCTACTGCAACATTCCCGATCCTGGTGGAAAATAAGTCCTGGGGTACTTTGCCTAGCCTATGGGCTTCCAACCCCTTTGTGTGCCATCATGACTAAATTTGCTCACACCAAGCCCATCTGTCCATCGTCCAAGGTTCCAAGGACGTGAGAGCTGATGTCTAAAGGTGGTGAGTCATTGGATGACCCATTGCTCTCCATCACACATGCCAAGGTCCTACAAATAAGACACAACGTCCTGTGCACAATCCCATGACGTACCTCAAAGAACCATATCACTGGCATCCAAAACAAATCAAAGTATAAAATTGGTTATCCAAGGCTCATAAGAAACATTAGTCCCTAAAGCATGCTAAGTAAGCTGTAAATTAAGATATAAGCCATGTAAGACAATTCCCCTTAGTATCCCCTTCAAGCATTACACCAGCCCATGACCCCATGTGAGTATCCTAGTTTAAGTATGGGAGGGCCTTCATCCAACCCTATTAGGTGTGCCACCTAGACAAGAGATAAAATAACCCAGGTTGAGGGATAGGTCTCGAGGGAAGCATGAAATAAAGAAACCCTTCAAGATTAAGTGTGAAAGGGATGTAGTTTTGGGCTTACTTCATGGATTATGGTGTCGCTGAATCCATTTCTATGAGTGCCTTTGTAGAGGGAGCACTTGCTGGCTTGAGACACCCTTTCCTTTATACTTTTTGCATTTCGAACCTCTTATTTTTCCTTTTGATACTCAATTATCATTTGCAAGTCCCCTTTATAAGGTTTCAAGCTTCATTCCTTCATTTTTTACTGGGATGTTGTTCTTTATAATTTGGTGCATTAATTTGCATCCAAACATAGACGATTACCATTAGAGGGGGTAGAGCTCTAGCTGGTCTGAGGCTTTTATGGTGGACTTATCATTTATAACATAGTATAAATATATGGAGCAATTGCATCAACCTCTGGGCCTTCAACCCTTTCTTCTCATGAGAGAATGGACCATGACCCATTACCAAAGTTTGGTACACTATGAGAGGCTCCATGATGGAAAGTGTTAAGTATGGTGGGGAATGAAGCATTACCCTTGTGAGGCCCCCCAAGTAGTACCCATTTTCCTTGGGCGGTAACATCACGGGACTAGGGCATAGAAGATGACCACCAAGGTGAAACAAAGCAGTTGACACAATTTCCCAAACTAGTGATTAATTATCCAACTTCAACCAAAGATCCTCTTCCACATGTCAGACAAATTAAGCACAACACTTTGCATAAAAGGATTAACATACCTCATGGCGATGATGGCTTACCATCTACCATACTTTGGGTTGCTTGGACGTGACGAGTCTTGGTTGACCTATAG
>JZKD02S1329221.1:810238-822744 GCA_000966675.3 Picea glauca | reverse complement strand
TTCAGGATCTACTAGAGAACTTTGATGATATTGTAATGGATCAGTTTCCAAACTCATTGCCACCTATCAGGAGCATCAGTCATCATATTGACTTGATACCAGGAGAAAGTCTGCCGAATAAAGAAGCGTACAGATTGACACCTCAAGAGAATGAGGAGGTGAAGAGATAGGTTCAATATCTGTTAGACAAAGGATTGGTCATAGAAAGTTTGAGTCCATGTGCAGTGCCAACTATATTAAGTCCAAAGAAGGATGGAGGATGGAGAATGTGTATGGACTCGAGGACCATAAATAAGATCACCATCAGATACAGGTTTCCATTACTAAGGATGGAAGACTTGATGGATTTCTTGAGTGGAGCTAACTATTTTTAAAAAATAGATTTGAAAAGTGGATATTGCCAAATCAGGATGAGAGAAGGTGATGAGTGGAAAATCGAATGAGGGGTTATCTGAGTGGCTTGTTATGCCATTTGGATTAACAAATGCCCCAAGCATTTTTATGAGACTGATGAATGAAGTATTAAAGGATTTCATTGGTAAGTTTTTGATCATGTATCTAGATGATATATTGGTGTTTAACAAGAGTAAGGAGGAACACTTGAGACATTTAGCATTGGTGATGAGGAGGTTGCATCAAGAGAAGTTGTTAATTAATTTGAAAAAGTCCTCTTTCTTGAAGACAGAGCTCATATATTTGAGTTTTGTTATTTCTTCAAATGAGTTGAAGCTGGATCTCGAAAAGGCGAAATAAATCAAAGAATGGTCATCACCAAAGAGTATCTTTGAGGTAATAAGCTTCCATGGGTTAGCAAGTTTTTATCGAAAGTTCATAAGGAATTTTAGTGGGATTAGTGCTCAAATGATGGATATAATAAAGAAAAGACACAAGTCTTTCAAATGGACAGAAGAGGATGAGAGGAGATTGAACATATTGAAGGAGAAGATAACTGAACAACCGATTCTGGTTCTGCCAGATTTCGGAAAAACATTTCAGGTAAGATGTGATGCAAGTGGAGTTGCAATTGGAGAAATATTAAGCCAAGACAACATACTTGTTGCATATTTCAGTGAGAATTTGAATGAATCTAACCAGAAGTACTCCACATACGACAAGAAATTCTATGCCATAATCCAAGCATTGAAGAAATGGAAGCATTATCTCGTACCGAAGGAGTTTGTTTTGTATAGCGACAATCACACTTTGCAATTCATAACCAAACAGGAGAAGTTAAACTAGAAACATGCTAAGTGGATAGAGTTTATGCAAAAATTCACTTTTTTCATTAAACATATTTCTGGAAATGCTAACAAAGTTGTTGATGCATTGAGAAGGAGGATTTTAATTCTGTAGGAATTTCAAATCAAAACCTTGGGGTTCGATCACCTTAAGGAAATGTATCATAGTGATCCAGATTTTGGAGAAGCATATGAAACATGTGCGAATTCTGTGCTCAGAGACAGAATCCCGTGGGACAAATATCCAATTCAGGATGGGTTGTTGTTCAAAGGGTGCTAGTTGTTCATACCAATATGATCGATGAGGGAGAATTTGTTGAAGGAAAAGCATAGAGGGGGTCTATCCAGACACTTAGGCCATGACAAAACATTTTCTTAAGTAGCCAATTCATATTATTCGCCAGGTATGAGAGAGGAGGTAAAGATATTTGTGAACAATTGTAAGATTTTCTAGTACGCCAAGGGGAAGAAACAAAACACTGGATTGTATCAGCCATTTCCTATTCCATAGAGGCCTTGGGATGTAATAAGCATGGATTTTGTATTGGGATTGCCAAGAACACAACGAGTAAGTGATTCCATATTTGTGGTGGTGGACATATTTTCAAAAATGGCACACTTTATCCCATTCCAGAAGACCATTGATGCAATGCATGTTGCAAACTTGTTTTTCAAAGAGATTGTGAGACTCCATGGATTTCCCAGGAGTATAGTTTCCAATAGAGATACCAAATTTGTTGGTCATTTCTGGAGAACGTTGTGGAAAACGTTGGGGACATAGATATCCTTTAGTTCTGCATATCATCCATAGACAGGTGGATAGACTGAGGTGGTGAATAGAATCCTAGGAGATTTGTTGAGGAGTTTGGCCACTGAACACCATAGTTAGTGGGATCAGATTCTAGCACAAGCTGAGTTTTCATATAATGACTCAGTGAAAAGGATCATTGGGAAAATTCCATTTCAAATCATGTATGGAATGAATCCGAGGGGAATTTCATAATTACGATATCTGAAGAAAGGTGGGTTCAGAAGCACGGGAGCCAAATATTTCGTTGCAGAGATGCAGGAACTTCACAATCAGATCAAGGAGCAGTTGAAGAAGACTAGTTGTGAATAAAAGTGTAGAGTTGATCAACACAGGAGAAATCTTGAATTTGAAGTTGGAGATCAAGTTCTAGCACATCTAAGAAAGGAAATATTCCCGAGGGGAACATATAATAAGCTGAAGTTGAAAAATATAGGGCCATGTAAAATCTTGAGGAGATTTGGCGAGAATGCTTATGAGTTAGAACTGCCAAAATATGTGGGTATATCACCCATATTCAACATTTTAGACCTGTATCTTTACAGGGAAAATGAAACCGAAGGAGCTAAATATCAAAGGAAGATTCAGTGGGAGAAACAAATGCCTGTAGCAGAGAAGTCGTAGATGGAAAAGATCGTAGATCGACGAATTGGAAAGAAGACTAGAAGGAAGACGTATTTTGAATACTTGGTGAAATGGAAAGGAAGACCAGCAGAAGATGCCAATTGGGTTAGTGAAGCAGAAATCCAGAAGCATGGAAGATCGTTGCAGGAACTCATGGACATGATTCCATGAATTTTTCAGCCAAGGAAGTATGATGCAAGAGCATCACCAGCAAAGCATAAGCATGGAGGACAGCTCGGCACAAGCACACATTTTGAAATATTTTGAATTTCAAACTGATCAATGTATAAATGTGATATCTGACAGAAGATGTTTTGAGTTATGAATTTCCTTAAATGTTCAAAGGTTGATACATCATGGAATTCGATGGGGGAATGTATTTCATTTTATGAATCAAATCGCAGTACAGATTTGGAGCTTGTGCTCTTATCTATCTGACACAATATTTATTGAAATGGGTGTTAAGTAGTTAATAGCTTTTAATTCCATTTAAGGTAGCATACAGTAGTTGGTGGGAATGCTCGAAGAGTGCCTCTTTATATAAATCTTTGTAATATTTCCCAGAGGGGGTTGATGTTTGTTGTTGTTAAGTTGTCAATTGTTGTTGATAGTTATGGTAGTGGTTGAATCTCAAGAGTAGATTTCCATTGTAAGCTAAGAGCTAAGGGATACAGAGAAACCTTGTGTGAATCTATGTATGCTTTATTTGGATGAATAATACAGAGAACATTGTCCCAAATGTGTGCATGGATATGTGTCTATCTGAATGAATGGTAGAATCCCTGTTATTTTTCCAAATTCTCTGTTATTTATGTTCTTAGTTTCATGATTGCATTTACTTTGTTGAATGTATGAGTCGTTGTGAGGAGCATATAAGTTCCAATGGTTTATTTTCATTGAACGAGTGCAAGGTGTGCATAGCGTCCACAAGGAGTGGGTGACTAATTCTATTTCAACTTGAAAGATCAGAAGAGATAGTGAAACTTATATGTATGCAAGGAGTGCATCGACATCTTCAAGGAGAGTAGAATAGAGTTTTCAGACTCGAAATCTTAGGAAGGTTAGCGTGATTCAGTCACGAGGGATATAAGCGGTTGGAGAATAGTCGCAAGGAGTGAAAAATCTTTCACATAAAGAGAAAGTGTGGATGAATTCTTTTTGCAAAGTGTGCACAGGCTAGGAAAATTTGACTAAGGGTCGAAGAGATTGTTCAGGGGAACAAATCAGAGAAGGAAATCCCAGGAGGAAGAGAGAAAGAAATCTTCAAGGGGAGAATTCCTCGGAGCCTTCACCAAATGTCAGTGAGTGAGGTTTGTTCTCAGAAGGAGAAGAGTGATTCTAGATCGTTAGATATGGTGAAGTTACAAGGAGGAGAATCAAGGAGTGTTTTGATACTTTGGAGCCGACAAATTGGAAACTTGGCGAAACCAAAATCGTGAGGTCCGAAGTCATGATTCAATCTCGACCATTGATCACAAAAGAGCATGTGGCAATAGCAACCAAGAATTCGTAAATCGGGAGAGCGAAGATTGTAAGTGAAAGGCCTAGAGTTTCATGGGGTCTTGAAGTTCGAGACCGCGAAGGAGGTAGTCCCACGGTTACAACTGTGGTAATTTGTGAGAGAAACTATGTGTGTGGGTAAGGTAGTTTGGGTGTCGCAGGGACCCAAGGAGTCGCTCTGACTCATAGACTCAAATGATCCAATACCAGGAGGTCAAGCAACCCTTTTGGAGGGAAGGGGGTTTGCACCACATATTTTCAAGAACTCACAATTACTTTTATTATACAGAAAATAAACCACATAATTACACTCATCTTATTGATTGAAAGTAAGCAACATCATGATGACATTTAAATATAGTGGTTATGTCTATGATGGTGAATTATATCACGATGGCACCTTATCACTACTGACAATTCAAATGGAATCAATTCAATGTTAATTGATACAGAGATATGTAGAGTATAAACAAGATAGTCTATAGAAATATTTCTCATTAAGGAAATATCAATTGATTAAATACATTGTCTTGTAATCAATATAATATAGAGAAATTATTCAAAAGATATTTGAAATTAGCAACTGTCCTATCACATTGAGGCTAGAAATATTCTACAATAGAGATAATAATCTATGCAACCCTATAGAGATTAATTTAAACCATAGATTAATGAATCGTAGATGTTTTTTATGTACACTGTCTAGATGACCAATCTGCAAAGTAAAGTACAACTTATGTAAATGATAAAAGAGAGATATGTATATATATGAACAGTTAGATGATCATGAGCATATATATGTCAATGAAACACAACCCAATTAGATAACATGCATAAAAGAGTTAAATATCAGGGAATAGGCAGTTAGATGTCCAAATATGGAAAATTACAAGTAACCTGTACATTAGATAAGGAAACACAACTTAAATAAGAAACCTGCACAAAAGAGTTAGATGTGTAATTATGGATATACAACAAGTAAACAAAACACACAGACCACTGGTGGGCCCCCAGGTAGTCGTGGTACTACTCCAGCTTAAGAAACAAGCACGATCTGAGTGCATCAGATTGTATTAAATTCAAAATTGAGTTACAGAGGCAAATTTAGTATAATATCTATATTATCATTCCTCTCGTTCTAAGATACTTCAATATTTATAGAGTTTTTGATATAACTGAGAGGTCGACCACTGAAAGGGTCCACACCCTCCTACAACAGAAAATCATTAAAAACTAATAACAAACAACATCTTCTAGCAATTCATGCGCTTGAAATAGAGGTCGAACGCAACTGTTCGAATAAAATGTAATGAGTCCCATTGTTGGAGGGTTCTAACATGTATAAAACCCATGTTTCACATTTTCCAGGAAGAACCCGTCGATATACCAACCCACAACTCATTGCGCTCTGAGTTCAGTTTTGAGGGTCGGATTGCGTTTTCGACCTCTTTCAATCAAAAGACAATTGTTAATGGATCGCACACATTCAATTAAGGATAATCTCATTATAAAATTCTCAAAATGAATATTACATATACCTTATGTTGATCCATAACAAATTGATGGAAGAAACCTGATAATACCTTCAAAAGGGGATAATAGAGGTATGAACTGTATGATTTCCTTGTGCAAAAAGGGACTTGGACAAAGGAAAAAATGGTCAAAGCACAGAGTCATCATATAGGCCTCACCTTCTAGTTGTGTTTTCTCCCATACTAGGTTTCCCAAGTCACATCGTGTGTTCATTTTCATGTATGGTGTTTTCATTTTCTTTTTCTTTCATTTCGAATTTCAGTTATTTCCATAAATTTGAGCACTAATATAGTAATAACAAATTTGATATCTAAGGTAATAAAATTCATAGTTAAAAATTTCAAAATATTAGAAGATCTATTGTGATGAACTATTCCAGTGGAATATCCATGGAAGTTTATACATCTTATTGGTATCCGATCAATTTCTTGGAGGGTTTTGTGTGAAGTTTCAAGATATAATAAATGTCTTAATAAATCATTTGTAGAACCATAACCATGTAGGATGAGTCCATTTTTAACAACCCTCGAGATGTGGTAGAAGAGATATTTGCAAAGTTGTAATAACAATTCATTGATATCTCTCGCAACATGGTCCTTCTCATGGTGGTTCTAGCGAACATGTTTGGACCTTTTGGGGAGGTTTGGAAATCTAACCCATAGTTTGGATTAGACAAAAAATCAGTAGATAATAATGACCTAGAAAAGGAGTCAAAAAAAGAGCCAAAGAAAGAGCATCCAAGTTCTAGTGTCATCACTTTTTCATCATATCCGTTTAAGATGGAAGTGAAAGTGGTCATCAAAACCTACCAAGGTGAGATTAATGTTTTTTCATTTAAATATTGTTTGAAACAATTAGAATTTTATTTTATTTTTGATAATATAGAAGAAGAGAAAAATATTTCATTTGCTCAACTAGAATTAGAGCGCCATTCACTAACCTAGTGGGAAATTCACATGGAGACACTTATGCTAGAGAGTGATCTACCATTAACTTAGTGGGAGGTGTTTAAAACCATCATCAAGTCCTAATTATACCCTATTGGGTATGTAAAGGAATACTGGATCCATTGGCATCACTTCATACAAAGGAAAGTGAAGAGTATGCAAGAGTACACCACCGAGTTCAGTAAAATGGTGATTATGTTGCATATATATCCCAAGGACCTAGATACATTCTCCTCAAGTATATAGGAGGTATACATAGTCATTTGTTGAAGTAAGTGATGATTTTTAAACCTAGGACAATTTATGAGGCTTATGTGCAAGCATAATACTAAGAGAATATAGGAAATAGAAAGGATATCCAAGTAGTTCTAAATAAAAATACCACCAAGATACTTCCAAGGAGGAGAAGAAGAAGTGGAAATAAAAGGAAAAAAAGATAAAAACAATTGCACACTAGTGGAAGGATCCAAACACCATTGAAAACATTGTAATATTGATGGTCACAACAAAGATAAGTATTGGAAGCTACATCTAGAGATAAATCCAAAGAACTATATGAAGGATGTCAAGAACAAGAACCTTCTAGCCATGTATTTAGGCAACCTGGTAGAGTGAAGCTAAAATTTGGATGAAAATATTTTTTTCACTACAGTGTAGAAGGATTTTAATCTAATTAGCCTTCGTCACAAGGAAGAGAAGGACATGGATAAAATATTCCATATTAATATCCAGTTAAAAAATACCAAGGTGGATGCTCTATTTGATTCTTGTTCATAGGCCAACCTCATAGTAGAAGATTTGATCAACAAGCTTGGATTGGAATTTCATGATCATCCTAACCCATATCCATTAGTATAGGTAAATAAATATGTAGAGTTGAAGGTCACTAAATAGTGTAATATCTATAATGTACCGCATCTCCCAAGATGAGTCATATCACTACAAAAATGACTTAGCTTGATAAAAAAAAAATCCCCACACATATGAAATAAATCAAGAGAAGCATGCCCATAATTAACATGCATATATCAACATTTGTAAAAATGTCAATTCATCTAGTACGCACACAACATTCAAATATTCATTTACATAGAGAAATAATCATAATAGAGACAACATGAACTTATTTGTTTATAAAATATAACTAGATGCATAAGAAGGATGTTCCTCCCAACCATAATCACTACTATTCATTTTCTCTCAATATTAGGCCACCCTCGAGATGAGACTATGTGTCCACAAGGAGGTCTATCCCTCTTGGTTTTCCGCTCCCCATAGTTAGCATCCCAAAACCTAGATTATATTCCAACAACAATTCCAATCCACCAGTTCTCTTCCCCACAACTTGTAGAGCCCAAGGAATGTACTCCCTTCACTACTATTAGTCCATCGGGTTGTATAATTCATTTATCATGGCTTCTGGTGCACTTGGTTTGACGGGAATCTCCTAGATGGCAACTCTAGGAACTCTCAGTTGCTCTAGGAGTGTTCATAACAACGTCCACAAGGCTCTTGGTCAATTTCTCCAATAATAAATGCACTACAAGGATACAATCCATTTTTACAGGAAAATATGCCACGTTTATAGCATAATAAAATCCCAATAATGGCTTCCTTCAATCACAACATGGCCAATTCTCTTCCTATCACTATGATCCTCTCTTGCTGCCCGAAGTTTGCATGTAAAAACCGTATTATTTTTTCACCCAAATTTCCTTATTCTTCCTTGATTTCTTGACTCTCACTCTCTCCAAAGATGATTGTAATTCAACCCCATGCTCTCAATAAATTAGATATGTGAGTCCTCAAACCCACCCTCTTACTTGAATTAAATCATTGGATTTGGTAACACTCAACAAGAAATAGAAGGTTTATACACAATGATAATAAAATTTTAAAATGTGGGTTTGGATTAACACCCATGAATGAAACCCACTTTATCCCCCTCTCTTGTGGAATCATAGCCCCCCCATTGTTATCGTCGAAGCCAATTATTATTATTATTATTAGTCATTTTCAATATATATTTTATGTATCTTGGCCCTCATAAATATTAATCAATATGGCCTATTTTCCCTAAACATATCTTCTCACTAGCCTAAATTACATTTGTAAAATTACATTATAATTTACAAGGATTAAAATTAGGGATGTTACAAGATCAAATTTATATAAATGTATATTATATTGATGAATTGGAGGTAGATGTAGTCTACTTGATGTTTGTGGTGTAGTGTTTGGAAGTCCCTACATGTATATGAGAGATGAAATCTTCATGAGGATAGAAAACCAATATTTCTTAATCAAAGATGGGAACTCTTTCATCATCAATGCAAAAAAAGGTAAATCCAATATATCTTTGGTAAGTACTAACCCAACCAAGAATTTGATCAGTTCTAGGAGGAAATTTTTATTTCTTTTCTTTGGAGAGAATCAACTAGGTGACGAATCATTAAAAGTAAATGCATCTGTAGAGGGCTGTACTAAATAGAAAAAATGTCAATTGGAGGAGTTATTGAAATAATCTAGAGAAGTGTTTCAAGAGCCTAAATATTTACCTCCTAATAAGGAAATGGAGCACAAGATAAAGTTGTTGCTTGACTCTGTATTTCCAAATATTGGGTTGTATATATAGTCTATCCTAGAAGCAGATGAAGTGAAGAGATAGTTGCATCAACTGCTAGAGTAGGGAGTAATTCAACCAGGCACCTCACCTTGTGGGTCACCTATCATCATAGTACCTAGGAAAGATGGGACTTGGAGAATGTGTATCGACCACATAGATTTGAATAAGATCAGCCTCAACAATTGATACCCTCTACCCAAGATATATGATTTGCTATATCAATTGCAACATGCCAAGTACTTCACTAAGTTGGATCTCAAATCAGCACACACTAGGTACAAACTGAATAAGGAGACACCTAGAACACCATCTTCAAAAAATGCAAGGTCTATATGAATAGTTGGTAATGAATTTCGATTTATGTAATGCACCAAATACATTTATGTATTTGATGAATGATGTATTGCATCCTTTTGTAGATTCATTTGTGATTGTGTACTTAGATGATATATTCGTTTATAAACCAACCTAGGAAGATCATATTGTTGGGTATGTGTTATATTCTTTGCAATATTGGTCCCATGTACTATACACTGATATGGGAGAAGGGGGATGTTAGAAAAACAGGATCGTAGAGAAATAAAATAAAATAAATGCAGAAATAAAACACAAAAGATACACAATACAATAGAGAGACAGATATATGTGGTTCACCTAGTGTGGGCTATGTCCACTAGAGAAACTGTCAGGTCCTTCCTTTTTATTATCCAACAAATGAAGGGATACAACCTACAACACACCTGCTATAACTTCCTCTTATTTATCTCGCAGTATCCTCTCTAATAATACAATAATCACACACATACACAACCACGATACAATTCCCTCATAAAAGAGGGTTTCCTTCTAGGGAAAAAAATACCTAAAATAATTTCTACCGTTAGATCTGCGACCTTATAATGAATGGGCCCAATTAACTACGAAATTACAATATTTACAAGGAACACTTTCCTGATATTTCACTTCGGGGGAACTTCCCCTGAATCCCCTCCAGGGGGGGGCTACAAAAATTGGCATTGCCCCCCCTAGGACCCCCCTGGAGATAGTTTTTTGGGGGGAAGCCCCCCCCACCCCCCCCCCCCTCGTTATGCAATGGGGTCAAAGAACAGATGAAAAAAACCTATGAATTAGGAAGATAATCAGGCTCCACAAACAATAGGGGAGGGGGTTGGCCCCCCCCCTATAAGGGATTTCTAGGGTGGTATCCCCAGAAGAAAAACAAAATTGGTTTTTTTCATCCATTTTTGGCAGTTTTTTGCATTTGATTTTGGCAGTGTTTTGACACATTGTTTTCTAATTTCGGTTAATTAATTAAGGTTGTTAACTAATATGGGTCAATGGATTAGGGGTTTGGATTCCACGAGATCCTATATGTATATTATATTGTAAATAATGAAGCGGATGATGAATACCGAAGATTAGAGGCGTGACTCTATACATGTTGCAGTTTTTTCCGGTTTGGGTTTCCAGTGTAAAAATATGTGTGTAATGTGTGTGTAGCATTGTATATTTTATGTTTTATTAAGAATATGTTTGAAATAATTAATTGTACAAGGTTAAAATCTACACATATCTCACACCTCATGCAAGTGTTAAATACTTTCAAAAATCATCAACTACTAGCTAACCTTAAGATGTAAGGTACCAGATGTAATATATGTTGGCAAATGTTTAACAAGTAGCGTATGCTTGTCATTGATGGCAAGTACAACAGTGAAGATGGCATGAGTATAAGAAGAATGTAACAAATAGGCATCAGAAGCATATTGGGAAGACGTTGCAGAGGATGGTTGGCATGGTTTATAGGTAGTATGCGCTTGTCATTGATGGCAGGATTACAGTGTGCATCGATGGAAAACCAGGAACAACGTAAGCTCAGGAGGAATTAGCGCAGAGTCGAATGCAGTGCGTAGGTGTGCACCAGGGATGAGGTTAAATCATGGATAAAGCTCAAGGGATATAGCGTACTTAGGATCACAGTCGGATCAAAGGTCGAGACCTTTGACACTTAGAAATTCTTCCAAGTAAGAAGGATGTGTAAGCTTGGAGGAGAAGCGTCGGTGATCGTTGGATCCCATCCTGAATTCTTGATGACCGTCAGATCTCAATGTAGACAAGAGGAGTGCGCAGATATGGAGCATAGATCTCGGGCGTTAGATCCAAGTGCAGGGTTTGACCACCGTTGGATCGAGGAGAACTTGCACGTTCTTTAAAGTGCAAGGAGTAGAGGGCTCACAAAATCCTGAAAGAAGGAGGACCTTCCATATTCAGGCCGGACACATGGGGATAGATCGTCAGTTCGCTGACTGGAGAGTCAAAGGAAGGATGTTCCCTAACCTCTCGAAATCGCGATATCTGAAATCACGATTTAATCTCAGCCGTCAGATTAAGGTTGAATTTGGACTGTTGATTCCAGTCCATGTCGGAGTTTCGTGGATCGAGAGTTGGAGATGTCAAGTAATATCATCCATAGAAATCTCAATTTTGCGATATGCAAAATCACAACTTAATCGCAGTCGTTGAATCAAGATCAGATCTAGACCGTTGATTCAACTCCATATCGGAGTTTCACGAATCATGACATGGAGAGGGAAAAGAAACAATGCAACAAGAATTGCGAAATCACGATTTAATCACAGCCATTGAATCAAGGTCTGATCTGGACCGTTGATCTCAGTCCTTTCGGAGTTTCGTGGATTGGGAGTTGGAAGCATCAAGAAAATTCACCACAGGAATGTCGAAATCGCAATATGCGAAATCGTGAAATGATCTGAGCCATTAGATCAAGTGTTGATCGGGATCGTTGATCCCACGCCATTTCAGGGTATCGGGGATTGTGACTTGGTGAGTCGAGATGCCTCATATCCAGACTCACGAAATGTGAAATCGCGAAAGCGCCTTATGCATAAGGCTATGGTCACAGCCCTTGGTTACATCAGCGAGAGATGGAGGAAAGAGCTAGAGAAACCAAGCTTCTTTTCGGGGATCACAACTGGGGAGGTCGAGACACATGGTCACACGAATGTCGAATTGCTAAATGCCAAAATGCCAAAATGAATGAAAGATACCATGGAATCAATCCAATGGTGCAGGTGAATTTGATCAAGATCGAAGGGATACTGTAGCACGACACAATGTAACTGCCAGAAACCACTGATGGTATCAGCCAGACGACTCGAAGACACTTGGGGATGATTGACAGAGAAGGTGAAGAGCCTCTGGGAATATTC
>JZKD02S1329221.1:771290-795102 GCA_000966675.3 Picea glauca | reverse complement strand
GAAGAAAGTGGACAGAATCATGGAAGAGTATAGAGACATCTTATCCTCACCCACCAGGGTATCGACACACTGCCAAGTCAAGCATCCAATTGATCTAACCCCTAGTGCACCTCTGCCTAATGGACCGGTTTATCATCTCTCACTAATGGAAAATGACGAAATCAAGCGTAATATCCAAGAGTTTCTTCAAAAGGGGAACATAAGACCCAACTCCTCCCCTTGTGAAAGCCCGATTGTACAGGTGTAGAAGAAATACGAGACCTAGCGGCTATGCATTGATTACAAATCATTAAACAAAATCATAGTCAGGAACTGGTACCCAATTCCTCGAATTGATGACCTTCTTTACCAACTCAAGGGGGCCAATTTATTCAGCAAGATTGACCTAAAGTTTGGCTATCACTGGGTTCCCATCGAATCGACTAATGTATGGAAGACAACTTTCAAATCAAAATAAGGTCTCCTCGAATGGTTGGTCATTCCTGTTGGCCTAACAAATTCACCAACATCTTTCATCATATTGATGGATGATGTATTGAGACCCTTCACCAACTCTTTTGTGGTGGTATATCTATATGACATCCTCATCTTCAACAAAACTTGGGAGGATCACATGCAACATATTTAGTAGGTTTTGAGCACTATGTGGTAGCACAAGCTATATGCCAACTTGGAAAAATGATCCTTTGGCATGAACAGGGTCCAATACTTGGGCTACATTGTTGATGAACATGGGGTACATGTGGATCCAGCTAAGATCCAATTCATCTATGATTGGCCAGCCCAAAAAAAACTGACCGAGCTTTGGAGCTTCATGGGACTTGCAATTTCTACCAACAGTTTGTGTTGGGATCCTCCCATATTGCATGGGCCCTCAACCAAGTGACTAAGGGTGATGGCAAGGAAAATTTTGTGTGGGGGAAGGAACAAAAATGAGCATTTGATGATCTTAAGCATCGCTTGTGATCAACTCCATTACTCTCCTTACCCAATATGAAACAACCATTCAATATTGAGACTGATGCATCCAACTATGTTCTAGGTTAAGTTCTCACTCAACACGGTCATCCAGTAGCATACCATAGTGAGACACTCTTAGATACTATCCGTAAATACTCAACCTATGACAAGGAAATGTATTCCATTGTACAAACTTTCATTCAATGGAAACATTACATTTTGGGAAAGGATACAATCATCCACACTGATCACAAGCCTCTTTAGTTCATATATACACGGGGGAAGTTGTAGAGCGACCGCCATTTGAAGTGTTCCACATACCTGCAATAGTTCCATATTAACATCAAGTATAAGACAAGGAGCACAAATCATGTCGCTAACTATCTCAGTCGACCTCCTGTGGCTTCACTCACTACTATGCTCCATTCCTGTGGGCATGAGGCATCTAAGTGGCCCCAACTTTATCAACAAGATCATGACTTCATCACCACCTATCATTTCTTGGGTACATGCACGAATGTCACCGATTTTTACAATTAGGACAAACTATTATGCCATCTAGGCCACCTCTGTGTTCCTTCAAGATATCATGCAAATTTAATTTGGGAGGCTCACTACAGTCGGATGGAAGGCCATTTTGGCATGGAGAAAGTGGGGGTCATTCTACAGAAACAATTTTATTGGCCAAAACTTTGATAGGACGTCAACATGTATATCAGAGCTTGCACTGCATGTTCCATTGCCAAGCCATCCATCAAGAAGAAAGGTTTATACACCCCTCTTCCTACTCCCGAGAGGCCTTGGGAATCCATCTCGATGGATTACATGTTTGGCCTTCCATCCACCAAGAAAGGAAATGATTGCGTAATTGTGGTAGTTGATTAGTTTTCAAATATGACCATTCTCACAGCCTGCAAGAAGAGAATCACAGTGGTAGATACTACCAAGCTCTTCTTCGAACTAGTGCGGTTCCATTTTGGGATACCACAGACCATCATCTTTGATCGGGACAATAGGTTCTTAAACACATTTTGGTTGAGTCTCTGGTCAATGTTGGACACCAAGCTCACTAAATCCACTACCTTCCACCCTCAAAACAATGGCCAGACAAAGGTCGTCAATCAAATGATTGTGAAAATCCTATGCATGTATAACTCTAAGCATATGCGTACATGTAATGAGATTCTTCCCTATGTTCAACACAACTACAAAAGGGCTCTCCATAGCTCCATCGGCAATATCCCATTTCAGGTGGGGCTGGGATTCCAACACTTGGGTCCCATTGATGTTGCACTTCTGGCAACCATAGAGATAAAATCTTCCCGTGTTCAGTCTGAGGCCAAAAAATCCACCAGTTTCATTGATCTGATTCAACACATACACCAACAAGTCCATGAGATTTTGAAGAAATCCAATGCAAAGTAAAATTAGTGCCATGATCAACATCGGGCACCGCACAAGTTTCAGGTGGGACACAAGGTCTTGTTACTTTTGCAAAAATAACACCTTACAGGGCCCCATCAAAAGCTCCATCCACTTCTTGATGGGCCTTACACTGTCACCAAGGTTGTGGGAGACAATTCTTTTGAGCTCAACACTCCCCCCTTCCCTGGATTTCACCTAGTGTTCAATGTGGACCTCCTCCAGTCATATTTTTCACCATTATTGGACACCTTAGAGATCGTAGAACAGTTGACACCAACATAGCTCAACCCTGACTACATGGAACAAGCATCCATTGATCAGACAGTAGAAAAAAAATTCAAGGGCACTCTCGAGCAAAGGATCCCACTTTATCGGGTTGTCAAGGCAAGGCAACGCCTACACCAAGGAAAATGGCTCACCCAAGGCCAAATTCAGCAGCAATTTTCTCACCTAATGGGGGAACTCAAGGAAATGGAGACCATTTCTTCCTAAGGGGGAAGGACTGATCCAGGTGGATATTGGTGTCCACCCACCTATTGCAGCTGGCTCCTTTTGATAGTTTTATCTCAGTGCATTCTTCTGTAATTCTTTGTAATTGTGGGTTCTACACTTGTGGGGATGTCTAAATCCCTACATAGTTTCCTGGTAGAGATTGGTGGCCTCCCACCTAATCCAATTGGCTTATTTTGGAAGTTTTCATGTCAGTACATCTTTTTGTACTTCCAAGGCCATTTTGGGGCCCTAAACAATGTTTTTTTGGTTTTCCATAGTCAAACTATAGAAAGAGTTGGATTTTGACAGTATAATGTGTAATTCTTTAAAATTCTTTCAGATGGGCTATCACACACATAAAAATAAGGTCATATGCAAAATTTATGACCCCGAGAAGTTGAGGTACCAGCTTACCCATCGGAGCCCACATACCATTTGGTGTTTCATCTCCTAGGGTAACTTAGGTTTTTGGATGTCTAGGGTTTTGGCATTCATGAGTAATGTTTAAAATGACTTTGGAACCTCATTGTAATATGTTTCTCAGATGTATGTGTGTATCAGCCACATCTCTTCTCGAAGATAGCTACCACCATTCAAGCAAGTTGTTTTCAGTGTTGCAATTTTACAGTTTCAACATATTTTATTTATTCAATAGAAGTTATTGTTCATTGGATATCTGTTGTTGTTCTCTGTATCTCTATGGTATTGTATACAATATGTTATTTATTTCATTCCTCTCATAAATCTGGATCATTGGGGGCCAGGATGCACATAGAGTGTCTCAATTGTTTGAATAGAATGGAGTTGGGAAATAATGCTCGAATGACCTTTTTCGAGTAGATTTTCCATTCAATGGTAATTGATGATCTTAGGGGTGTTGGACACACTGAACACACAGAGAAGGGGGAGTGAATCAGTATAGGTCTCTTTTTTCACTTATTATAAAAACATCTTAGTTAGTAATCACCATTTACTCAATATTCATTGCTTTCATTTATAACTAATTGTAATCATATCTCAACAACAACATCATCAATAGATCATCATAAATAAAACAAAGCACACAAGATATATCTATACATTTCTTTTGTATTACAGAATACAATCCTTGGGGTTTATCAGCATCAACTGAATATAGCAACAACTCTCAACGCAAGACTCGGCCTGCAAATCTCAGCACCAACTGCGAAGAGGAATCAATCCTCAAGTACAAGACTTAGCTTGTAAAAAGATACCAATTTATCAACAGGTACGTGGCCCATTTATAATACACATCATGTATGTACACGACCTACCTATACTGCAACATGTGTATGTACACGTCCTATCCCACTGTCAGCCTACGTACACCTTCAAAAACTAGGGTTTTTGAAACTTCAACCTTCTGGCACTTCAGACCCTTTCTGCATCTGTCGCATCCACTTCTAATCTTTCACTGCACTCTACCTTTCACTACCCAATATGTACCATAACCAATTACAAACATATCTATGCCATCCAATAACCTATGCATGCTCCTCAACCATACACCATCATATATTGTGGATATTCCTCAATCATAATATATATGAACTACCCAACAAACCAACTACCATATTTAGACATCAATACAACCATACAACGAATGCCTCAAGCATTCACCATACCATGAGAAATTCTAAAAATCAATACAATAATACCATAACCTTTGTAGAAGATCTAAACCTATAGAATGTTGATCTGGAACTTGCTTCAGACTTCAATAACCTAGCACCAGCTCTTACTCAATCTTGCATGACTCTTTCTAGCTGTATGGGCCCTGATCTCCTTCAACCCGCATGTGTACGCACCCTAACTCACTGCAGTCTGTGTACGTACATTCCTTTTCTCACTAGAGCCTACGTACTACTTCAGAAAACTAGGGTTTTCTAAACCTTCGAAAGTTTCACTGTCAAAACCCCAAACTTATGAAACTTTTGATGCATCCATGAATACCTGCACTGAATCTTCCACTAGAACAGATCTTCAATATTCTCAAGAAGTTCACACTCATAAGAGACCCTTGCTATATTATTTATACTTCTCCAAGTATCTTCCTCATCTAAATAACTCTAACCAACTTCCTTCTTTTTGGGGCTAACGGACTTCTAACCACGTTTCCACTTATAACTACTTTCTCCACAAATAGTAACTTCTTCACTTCTAGTTGCAACTAATTTATTTTTAATTGTTTTCTTGTTGCAACCACTTAACCCATGATTAACCACTTTGACTTGTCAACATCTTCTAGGAGATTCTAGAATAATTTGACTTCTTTGAACTTCTAGAGGCATCTAGACAACACATGAGGGTTCTCCAACTTCACGAGGCCATAACTCTCTAACCTTGAGGAGTGATGTGACGTTCCACATATCATTGGAAATGGCATTGTTAGCACTCTATAAATTTGTTCGGATGAATAGACAAATGACAGAGGTAACTATTTCAACCAGCTTTAGAGCTGAGGCACTAGCCTGCTCAACTCAGAGGGGGCTCTCTCGTGTCACTTGATGTTTCTTTGGAAATCAGTGGCTAGATTTGGTTTGTTTTGGGGGGTTTTATAAAAAAATTTGGCCAAGAAGAGGAGGGACACACACGGCTATGGAGTCAAAATTATGAAATTGAATGAAAACAATGATCAACCGATAGAACTCTCCAGAGGATAAACACTAAATGAGCCAATGAATCTGAGTTGTAACTTAAAACAAATCAGAGTGGTAAGAGGAAAGAGGAAACAAATAACTGCATTAGAGCATTACATGAATGAATTCTGAATTAGTTAAGAAGAAATATACACAGTCTGAATTGCTAAGCCAAGAGCATCATGAGATGAATTATGGGCTTTTGTCTCTCCAATTTAAATAGATGAAAGTGAAATGAAATAAAATAATCCCAGGAATTATACACTATGAAAGAAGACAGAACTCATATCACATCCAATTAGAATCTTTTCATAAACAGTTCAAAATGCTTCTGCATATGTATTCAATTCAGTCCCAGAAAAATTACAATAGAATTCAGAACCACCAGAATTGTGCCCTTGCACTTCTTCCCTTTTCTTTTAATACACTCAGAACCTCTAATACTTATACAATTTGAGTTCCTTCAGTGTGCAACTGATTACAATAACTGAAATGAAACGTTTCAACTTCTACAATGATTACAACTGACAGTTTCCAGAAAAAATGTTTCATGATCCCTGCAGATTCCTCTGACGCTCTAGCTCCTTCTTCTGCCACGTTCTCTTTGAAATTTCACTCATAATCTTTCAAATATAATTTCATTTATCCATATTCTCATTAAACATTTGGGAATAATATATTTGAAATAAAAATAATTCCCAAATATATATTTTTTTATCCTGTAGAATTAAATTTCCATAATTTAATTCATTCCCATGGTTTTTAAGACCATGTATTGTTTGTATAATTTACCATTTCATTGTAAAGACATTTACTTTTACCATTTCCCTGTGAAAAACATTTACTGTGTATTGTTTTTCCAATTTACCGTTTCACTGTGGAAAAACATTTACTATGTAATGTTTTTCCAATTTACCGTCTTTGGCAAAATACCTTTTATCTTCTTCTTTTACTTATGTAAATCTTTGGATAAAGAATTATCCAAGTCTTAATTCACATGCATCTTTCCATTTAAATATTTTACATGGAAATAAACATTAATGTCTTTAATTTATAAAACTTAAATCTTACCTCCGTAAAACCTTTTCACCGTCAGAAGAAATTTCATTTAGAAATTCCATATTTGTTGTTGAGATGCAGTCCTGGAAAAATGCCGCACATTAAACATATGATAAATGATGCATTTATTATCAGGCTTTGGCCGGAGTGGTTTAATCCAAACTTATTTTACCTCTGATGTGCTCCATGTAAAAACATGTGTCCACCAAATAAACCACAGTAGTTTTCCCGGCCCTTCACATAATTAACCTCCTCTCTATTTCAATCCCCGATATGTATGTGCACCCTCCATCCAACCTTTGACTTTTCCACATTATAAATTGAGATTTGTGCCCATGATATGATTTGACGTGATTCCATAAATTAAATATGGGATTAAATATTAATATAAATATAAAAATATTTATATTAATAATAATAAACCCCATTTTTTCTATTTTCGGAGGACTTTGGGCATATGAGGCTTAACACATGACTTGTGGATAGGATAAGGGTGCTTAATAAAAGGAATATTTTTTATTTTCAATGGGAATATGAAAATAAGGGTAAAAAAGAATGAAGTGATGGAACTAAGGGATTTAGATAAGAATTAAGACTAGGTATAGGCTTGGGATATTTGCCAACATTTGACTCGTGGAGTACATGATTGTTTTGGATGATCCATTGGGTGAAGGATTTAGGTGATGGGAGCATGACGAAGCTGGTGAAATTTTTTGAAAATTTGAGTGGAAAAATAGCACAAGGACAAGATGCATTGGGAAACAATTAATGCAAATTAGCAGGTGATCTATGGTCCGCTGAACCTCATCAACTTTTGATATCGAGGGTTGGAAAAAATGGTTTTAGGTAGACCATTTTTCACCCCAATGTGCCTCTGAGGGTGCCACACATCCACAAATGAAACCATAATGGTTTCCCCGTCCCGCCTTCAAAAAATTATCTTTCGCGTTGCTTCATTCTCTGATATGTGCCTTAGTTGTTGATCCGGGCTTCTTCAAGATCAACGATCCCCTGAGCTATAACTTTTGAGCATTTGGTATATTTGTCTATATTCCTCTAGATATAGCCTGGTCTCCCAAACTATCATGCTTCCATAATGATATATCATTTCGCTAAATTTTCGATATTTGGATCCTAATCTGAAAATTGTTATGGTGATAACATTGGCTCCAACTGGGGATGCTATCCTCCCTGTGAGGTAGCAAAGAACTCGTAGACCTAGTGCCTAATCCATTGGGTTGTTCCCAAAACATGTTTGTATACCCTCCTCTGACCTGTCACCAATTTCTGCTGAAAACCAAACTCTGGACACTGCTCTCAACTGGATACTGAACACTAAATACACCACTAAAATCTAACTGTACACACTACTGGAAATCCAAATTTAAAAAATGATTTACCAACAAGCTTATTCACACACTCCTACCTACTCTAACTGCTGAAATGAACTGCCAATCAAGTGAAATCAAAATGCCAATGCAACAATGCAAGCATTTTATCCATTGTTTGTTTACTTTGCACAAGCTTGTTACAAATCTTGCTTACTAATAATTCATTCACAAATTCATCCATAAATCCAAATCTCAAAAAATTAAAAACATTTGGACTATTCATTTCCTCCAACAAAATTACAAATGGATCCTCTAAAATATGCACAAAACAACAATCATGTTTCACCCCTTCCACTGCATTCTTGTTTTCATGTGATTTAACATGTTGATTTCCACCAAAAGGTTGAAAAATCTGTTGAGACTGTTGGAAATAACAATCTTCTGAATCAGAAGACAGTGTTGGATGAAATGAAACCCCTGGAGGAAAGAAATTTGTGTCTAACAATGATGTTGATTTAGTATCATCTTTATTTCCAAGCTAGTAGTTTGACACAGGCTGCAAATCTGAACTGAGATAACCTTCCATGTAATCAGCAACACGATCATTAAATGCATGAGAAGGTTGTTGGTCTTCCTCATCGATAACCATTTGCTCACGTAAAACAATGCCACTGTGAATTCAATCATACTTCCCTACTTCCTCTATTATCTCATGATTTTCTTTCAACAATTCAAAGGAAGAAAAACATAATGCGAGATATTTTTCATTTGCAATTCTAATACTTTCTTCATATTTAACATTATGCCTAGATGATTTATTATTTGAAACATTATAGACATTTTGTTTCAACAGTTTGAAAGAGGAAAAACACAATGGCAAGGTTCTTTCACCTGATTCAAAACCTTCTTCATTTTCTTCACTGCTGTCATAGGCACATTTTTCAATTTCTTTGGATTGTTGAACACACTTATTTCCATATTCGTCTTCAACCAATGGCTGCCAATTTGTATTGACAAGACCTTTTATGTAACAAGTACCAGGGTCATCAAACACATGAGAAGATTGTTGCAATTTCTTGTCAATTTTTTTCAGTGAATCAGTGTGATTAGACATTAACACACATTCATTTGCTTCAATGATGATCTTAGGATTTTCTTTCAACAATTTGAATGAAGAAAAGCATAAATGTAAAGAATTCCCTTCAGCTAATTCAGTACTTTCTTCTTTGTAACTGTGATATGTAGGCTGATTTCTCTCATTACATTGTTGAAAATGAACATTTTCTGATAGGGAACATGCAATTGGTTGTTCTAGGGAGTCAACATCATAATCATCCCCATATTCATCATATATAGGAAAATCAACAACATATTCAATGTCATATAACAAGAACAAACTTGGAACATAAATTTGTTCTTCAACAAACTGATTTGCAAACTCATCTTCTTGACTGTCTACAAATGAATACATAAAACAATTAGCCCCCTACTTATCATGTGATGGATCAGAAGCTAAATCAGCACATCCTCTTTCAACAAGTGGAATATAAAAAATTTCAAAATCAGTATCATTGGAAACTTTAATAGGACCTATGATATTGTCAATTCTATGTTCAAGATTCCAATTAACTATTTTCTATTCATATTCACTTTCATGTTCTTGAGCATTCAACCCCTCATTTTGGATCTGTTTACATTCTTGGATGTTGTGTTGAATGTCCTGAGCATAATTAAAAATTTGTTGTAAGGAATTAGGTCTTATTTCCATCAGGAATAAAGACAAATCTATATGAAGAGTAGTTGCATAATGGAGCATGGCAGTAGCTTCAGTGGGTTGGATTTCTTTGGACAAATTGTAATAGATACTGGAAAACCTTCTATTGAATATAGAAACAGTTTCATTGCTCTTATATTTTAAGGCATAGAACTCTATAAGTTGTAGATCCAAAGATTTCTTCCTGCCCCAAAACTTTAAAAAGACATCCTTCAATTCCTCCCATGAGATAATGGTCTCTAGCTGCAAATGTTTAAATCAATCTTCTGTGTATCCTTTCAAAGATTAAGAGAAGGCCCTCATACAAACATCATCATGGTCAATCTCAAACAAATCTATAAAATGCTCAAACCCTTAGATGTGTTTTTCAGCTGAGATGGAATCAAGTTCCCCATCAAACATAGGTAAGTACTCATAGTGTTTTGGAGAAAAATCATGAAGGATGTGGGGTAACTTTAAGGGTTTGTATCTATGTTGAGCCTTGGAGGGTGTTGGATCAAGTGCAAGAGATGAAATATAAACCATGGTTTCATGAGGCTCATCAACTTGGTTATGGTCATCACATGGCCCAGAAGGAAAAGTTTTATTAAAATCAATGATACAGTGAGGATATGCATGTTCAAGGAAGGACCAGAGGCAACTTATAACAAATAATAAAATGCCTTGGAAAAAATCCAAATTGAAGTACTTGTTTTCTTCCATAATATCTAATCCGGATTTTATGAGTAGAACAAAATGACTATAGATTATTACTATATTCTTAACACAGAATAACAGAGATACAGTAAAACTGGTTTTCTATTCAATAAGGAAATAAGCTGAAACTGTAAAATGCAGCGGAAAACAAGCTTGTTGGAATGGTGGAGGCTTATCTCTAAGAAGAGATGTGACGGTTGCACTCATTCACAAGAAGATGATTACAATGAGGCTCTCAAGGCCTTTTTACAATAAACAAGAGTTTCAAAAACCCTAAACATCCAAAACCTAACCCTAGGAGATGAAGCACCAAAAGTCATGTGGGCCACGTTTGGGTAAGTTAGTACATCAACTTCAAGGGGTCGTAACTTTTGCATACGATCTCTGTTTTAGGCATATGATAGCCCATTGGAAAGATCTATCCAAGGACTAAAATAGTTGCAAAAAAATTCACAATGAAATTTTGTGACCATAACATGCCTCAAAAAACATTGTTTAGGGCCTCAAAATGGCTCCGGAAGTTCAGGACTCGAAAAACTGCTAAAAATAGTAAATTATCAAAATTGTGAGAAAGTTGTTTTAAGTCAGCTAGAAAAGGTGGGTGGCCACCAATATCCACCTGGATCAATCCTTCATCCTTAGGAATCAATGGTCTCCATTGCGTTGAGTTCCCCCATCAAATGAGGAAATTTTTGCTGAATTTGGCCCCGGGTGAGCCACTTGCCTTGGTGCAGGAGCTGCCCTGCTTTGACGACTCGATAAAGCTGGATCCATTGTTGTCGAGTGCCCTTGATTTGCGAGTCCACAATTTGATCATTGGATTCTTATTGTATGCAGTTGAGGCTGAGCTCTATTGGTGTCAACTGTTCTGCTACGTCTGCGGTGTCCAATAATGGTGGGAAATAAGGCCGAAGGAGGTCCACGTTGAACACTGGGTGCAGTCCAAAGAAATGAGAAATGTTGAGCACAAAAGAATTATCCCCCACAGACTTGGTGATGGTGTATGACCCATAACGAAGTGGGTGAAGCTTTCGACGCGGTCCTGTAAGGCGTTCTTTCTGCAAGTGCAACCAAACTTTGTTGCCCACCTGAAACTTATGTGGAACCCGATGTTGATCATGGCGTTGCTTGTACTTGTCATTGGACTTCTATAGGATATCCTGAACCTATTGGTGGATGTGATGGATCCTCTCAATGAACTAGGTGTCTTTGTCAGCCTCATTTGGAGCAGGAGAGGAGTCGATCGAGGTGACCACAAGGGGAAGTGCAACATCTATGGGACCTAATGGTTGGAATCCCAACCCCACCTGAGAGGGGCTATGGCCAGTTGAGATATGCAGGGCTCAGTTGTAGCTATGATGGACATAGGGAAGACTCTCATCCCATGTGTGAGGGTGCTTGGAATTATACATTCACAGGATATGCACGATCATTTGATTTACGACCTCGGTTTGGCCATCTGTTTGGGGGTGGAAGGTTGTGGATTTGGTGAGCTTGGTGTCCAGTAGTGACCAGAGGCTCAACCAGAATATGCTGAGAAATTGACTGTCCTGATCTGAGACAATGGTTTGTGGGATTCCAAAATGTACCTAGACTCGTTCAAAGAAGAGCTTGGAAGTGGCTTATGCTATGATGTTGTTCTTGCAAGCAACCAGAATTGCCATCTTAGAAAAGCAATCAACAACCACAAAAACACAGTCATTTCCCCACTTGGTGGATGGGAGGCCCAACATGTAGTCCATTGAGATGGATTCCCATGGCTTATTAGGAGTAGGAAGAGGGGTGTACAGGCCCTGTTTCTTAGTGGTTGGTTTGGCAATAACGCAAGCAGTACAAGACCTGATATACTTGTTGACCTCCTGTCGAAGTTTCGGCCAGTAGAAATGTTTTTGTAGCATTGCCACTGTCTTTTCAATGCTGAAGTGCCATGCCACATGACTGTACTGGGATTCCAAGATCATCTTTGCTCGCTCACTTGATGGAACACATATATGGCCCAGTCGTCACAACAACCCATCCTGAAGATGGAAATTATCAACAACTTCCTTTGCACCCAGCATTTGGTAGGTGGTGGCGAAGTCTGGGTCTGTCTCATAGAGTTGGGGCCATCCAGAGGTCTCATGGCTGCAAGATTCTAGTAATGTAGTGAGTGCCTCAACTGGTGGTCTACTGAGGCAATCAACGACGCGGCTGGTGCTTCTTGTTTTATACTTGATGTTGAGTTGGAATTGTTGCAAGTATGTGGACCACTTTTGATGGCAGTCATTTTGCAATTTTCCTTGTATCTACATGAATTGCAGTGGCTTATGATTACTGTGGATGACTGTCTCCCTCCCAAGAATGTAATGTCTCCATTGGCAGCAGGCTTGCACAATGGAGTACATTTCTTTGTCATAAGTAGGGTACTTATGGACAACATCTGATAGTGTCGCACTATGATAGGCCACAGGGTGGCCGTGTTGTGTGAGAATGGCACCCACAACATAGTCTGAAGCATCAGTCTCAATCTCAAAGGGATGTTGCAGGTCTGGTAGTGAAAGTATTGGGGCTGAGCACAAGTGCTACTTCAAATCATCGAATGCTTGTTGTTGGGGCCGGCCCCACACAAATTTCGCCTTACCACCACCCCTGGTTATTTGGTTGAGGGCCCATGCAATATGGGAGAATCCCAACACAAACCTGTGGTAGAAATTGGCAAGGCCCAAGAAGCTTCGAAGCTCAGTGAGTGTGGTTGGGGCTAGCCGGTCACGGATGACTTGGATATTGGTTGGATCCACATGTACACCATGTTGATCAATGATGTAGCCTAGGTAATGGACCATGTCCATGCCGAAGAAGCATTTTTCCAAGTTGGCATATAGATTGTGCTGTCGCAGAGTGTGCAGAAACTGTTGAATATGCTGCAAGTGTTCGGCCCAAGTCTTGTTGTAAATGAGAATGTCATCCATATACACCACTACAAAAGTATTGGTGAATGGTCATAGGATATCATCCATCATCCTCATGAAAGTGGCTGGAGCATTTGTTAGACCAAAGGGCATGAGCAACCATTCAAAAAGGCCTTCCTTTGATATGAAGGTGGTCTTCCATACATTAGTCTATTCTATCAGGACCTGGTAGTAGCCAGACTTCAGATCAATCTTACTGAATTATTTCCCCCCCATGATTTGATCAAGGAGGTCATCGATTCAGGGAATCGGGTATCAGTTTCTGACTATGATTTTATTCAGATCCTGATAATCAATGAAAAGTCACCAAGCTCCATATTTCTTCTGTACAAGCACGATTGGGCTCCCGCAAGGTCATGAGCTAGGACGAATGTGTCCCTTGTGGAGCAATTCTTGGATCTGTCGCTTGATCTCCTCATTCTCTAATAGAAAGAGGAAATAGACTGGCCCATTGGCCAGTGGTGCGCCGGGGGTTAGGTCGATGGGGTGCTTGACCTGGCAGTGCAAAGGTACCCCGGTAGGTGAGGAGAAGATATATGAGTATTCTTCCACGACCTTATCTACTTTCTTCTGCTGTGTGGAGAAGTCGGCCGCAGAGACCCTGAATGTGGTTGTGATTTTTCTCTCATTCTGAGAGTGAATCATGAAGAAGACAAACTTCTTCGTCTGAGAGATGACCTTCCTGCATTGCTTAGTAGAGATCAAGGAAATAGCACTAGGTGGGATAGCCTCGGGTATCCTATACAATTTCTTGTTCAAAGTAATAATAACACTATGAAGCCTAGACTCATATACAACATGATGTTTCCATAAATAAGGTTGGCCCAAAAGAACATCACAAACTTTGATAGGAGCAACATCACACAATACCTCATCCTTGAAGGGCTTGATGCCATATGACAGTTGACACTGTTGGCTAATGCGGAGATCGCTTCCTTGGAGGAGCCATCCAATGGTGTAGGGTTGTGGGTGCGGCGTTGTCGACAGGGCCAATCGCTTGACAACCTCTGTTGAGATGAGGTTCTTCTGGCTACCACTATCAATGATGAAGTGAAACGGGGTGCCTTTTACCCACATATTTGAATGGAAGAGGCACTCTCCTTCTTCTGGCTTGTCTGGTTCACCATGCTGGAGCTTGGTGGAAGAAACGATGGCATTGGATTCCATGTCAATGATATGTCTTCCCCTTTATAGTTTTGACTCAGATTCAGAACCCGCATATGATTCAGAGGCTTTCACTTTAGCCACCAACGTCTACTTTGAGCGGTAGTCAACAGTGTTATGTCAAGGGCTCTTATGGAAGTCGCACCACTTCCCAGTATCTTTCTTTGTCTTTATGGTGTCCTTCTTTTCTTGCGTCTTAGACTGGTTGTCCTGATATTTCCCATATTTTATTTGTCCTTTGTTCTATGGGTTGGAGCTGCCCTTTCCTAGGTTTTGTTGTGAGGGGTTCCCCGACCCAAATTGTCGCGTCTTTTGTTTGAGCTTCTGCTCGATTTTGATGGCATATCGATAGGTCGTGCCCAAGGATGAGATGTCCAGAAATTCCATTTGGGTATGGATGTATATATGCAGAGAACCACAATACTTGAGCACCAGATGTCTCTCTGAATATTTGATACCCAGCTTGGTGTGCAAGGTATGGAAGATATTTGTGAAATCTGGCACTGCTTGGTCTCTTTCTTTCCGTAGTGTGGTCCATTTGGTATACAAGTTGTCATAACTTCTGACAGGGTAGTATTGTTCCTTAATAGCATCCCCGAAGGATTCCTAGGTGGTCATGACTGTAAATAATGAGGGTTCCTCTGTTTCCTTTTGCTCACAGAAAGTTTCCCACCAATATTTGACATGGGGAACGACTTTGGGGAGTGCAAAAGTAATATTTTCTCTATTTGAAAAGTTATGGACAGAAAAATACCCTTCTAGTAGATTCAACCACTTTTCTATGGCATATGCGTCTATCTGACCTTCAAATATAGGAATATTGAAGTTTATTTGTACCTTGAAGGGGGTGGTGCCTTCGTTCAAAGAAGTTGTGTCGCCTATTGGTAGTCGTCGAAGGATTTGCATGAAATTATCCATCATCTTGTTCCTCTGTTGTGTGAGGGATTTCTCAATCAACCGTTTGAAAGGATCTCTTGTCCCATCATCTTTATTTTCTCCTTCCATGAGAGGTCGCTTGGGTGTGCGAGAGATTTTTTCCTCAAGAGAAACAAGCTCGAGACCTAACTCTTTGTACTCTGACCTTGTTGGGGACATGCATTAAGACGACAAGGAGCTGGCCGCTCTGATGGATTTTATGAGAAAAACAAAATGACTACATATTATTACCATATGCTTAATATAGAATAACAAAGGTACAGTAAAATTGGTTTTCTATTCAATATGGAAATAAGCTGAAACTGTAAAATGCAGCGGAAAACAAGCTTGTTGGAATGGTGGCGGCTTATCTCTGAGAAGAGATGTGACGGCTGCGCTCATTCGCAAGAAGATGATTACAATGAGGCTCTCAAGGCCTTTTTACAATAAACAGGATTTTCAAAAACCCTAAACATCCACCCTAGGAGATGAAGCGCCAAAAGTCATGTGGGCCCCGTTTGGGTAAGTTAGTACATCAACTTCCTGGGGTCGTAACCTTTGCATATGATATCCGTTTTAGGCATATGATAGCCCATTGGAAAGATATATCCGAGGACTACAACAGTTTCAAAAAGTTTAATGAAATTTTGTGACCACAACATACCCCAAAAAACATCGTTTAGGGCCTCAAAACGGCTCCAGAAGTTCAGGACCCGAAAAACTGCTAAAAATAGTAAATTATCAAAATTGCAAGAAAGATGTTTTGAGCCAGCTGGAAAAGGTGGGTGGCCACCAATATCCACCTGGATCAATATCTTTTCATACCTTTGTCAAGGGATATCATATTCCAGTGGAGTCTCTGAATTACATTCAAAGATTGAGTGGAGTCGTCATTGAAGATATGAATATCTGGATTCTTCTACCAGTGGAATCACCTTCAAACTGATTTTTGATGTGTGGAGTCACCAGAGTAGGAATATAGCCAATATGTGCCTAATTTTCTTCTTCTCTTAGACCTTAGAACTCAACCATGTCGTTCTTTCCAAGGGAAAAAATTTCAATTTCATCCCCAGCAATGACGTCAGAATGTTAGCACTCTATAAATTTGTCTGGCTGAATAGAAAAATGACAGAGGTAACTATTTCAACCAGCTTTAGAGCTAAGGCACTAGCCTACTCAACTCAGAGAGGGATTTCTCATGTCACTTGATGTTTCTTTGGAAATCGGTGGCTAGATTTGGTTTGTTTTGGGGGTTTTATGAAGTTTGTTGGCCAAGAAGAGGAGGGACACACAGGGTTATAGAGTCAAAATTCTGAAATTGAATGAAAACAATGATCAATCAATAGAACTCTCTAGAGGATAAAATCTAAGTGAGGCAATGAATCTGATTTGTAACTTAAAATAAATCAGAGTGGTAAGAGGAAAGAGGAAACAAATAACTACATCAGAGCATTACATGAATGAATTCTGAATTGGTTAGGAAGAAATATACACAGACTAAATTGCTAAGCCAAGAGAATCATGAGATGAACTCTGGTCTTTTGTCTCTCCAATTTAAACAGATGAAAGTGAAATGAAATAGAATAATCACAGCAATTATACATTATGAAAGAAGACAAAACTCATATCAACACCAATTAGAATCTTTTCATAAACAGTTCAAAATCCTTCTACATATGTATTCAATTCAGTCCCAGAAAAATTACAATAGAGTCGAGAGCCACCAGAATTGTGCACTTGCACTTCTACCCTTTTCTTTCAATACACTCAGAACCTCTAATACTTATACAATTCGAGTTCCTTCAGTGTGCAACCGTTTATAATAACTGAAATGAAACATTTCATCTTCTACAATGATTACAACTAACAGTTTCAAAAAAAAATGTTTCACGATCCCTACAGATTCCTCTGATGCTCCAACTCCTTCTTCTACCACGTTCTCTTTGAAATTTCACTCATAATCTTTCAAATATAATTTCATTTATCCATATTCTCATTAAACATTTGGGAATAATATATTTGAAATAAAAATAATTCCCAATTTTTTTTTTTTTTATCCTGTACAATTAAATTTCCATAATTTAATTCATGCCCGTGGTTTTTAAGACCATGTATTGTTTTTCTAATTAACCATTTCATTGTAAAGACATTTACTTTTACCATTTCCCTATGAAAAACATTTACTGTGTAATGTTTTTCCAATTTACCGCTTCACTGTGGAAAAACATTTACTATGTAATGTTTTTCCAATTTACCGCTTCACTGTGGAAAAACATTTACTGTGTAATGTTTTTCCAATTTACCTTCTTTGGCAAAATACCTTTTATCTTCTTCTTTTACTTATGTAAATATTTGGATAAATAATTATCCAAGTATCCATTCATGTGCATCTTCCCATTTAAATATTTTGCATGGAAATAAGCATTAATGTCTTTAATTTGTAAAACTTAAATCTTACCTCCATAAAACCTTTTCACGTGAGGAGGAATTTCATTTAGAAATTCCATATTTGTTGTTGAAATGCACTCCTGGAAAAATGCCGCACATTAAACATATGATAAATGGTGCATTTATTATCGAGCTTTGGCTGGAGTGGTTTAATCCAAACTTCTTTTACCTCCGATATCCTCCATGTAAAAACATGTTTCCACCAAATAAACCACAACAGTTTTTCGTGGCTCGCCTTCACATAATTAACCTCCTCTCTATTTCAATCCACGATAAATTGAGATTCGTGCCCATGATATGATTTGACGTGATTCCATAAATTAAATACGGGATTAAATATTAATATAAATATAAAAATATTTATATTAATAATAAAAAATCCCTTTTTTCTATTTTCGAAGGACTTTGGGCATATGAGGCTTAAAATGTGATTTGTGGATAGGATAAGGGTGCTTAATAAAAGGAATTTTTTTTATTTTCAACGGGAATACGAAAATAAGGGTAAAAATGAATGAAGTGATGGAACTAAGGGATTTAGATAAGAGTTAAGGCTAGGTATAGGCTTGGGATATTTGCCAACTTTTGACTCGTGGAGTACATGACTATTTTGGATGATCCATTGGGTGAAGGATTTAGGTGATGGGAGCATGACGAAGTTGGTGAAATTTTTTGAAAATTTGAGTGGAAAAATAACACAAGGACAAGATGCATTGGGAAAAAATTAATGCAAATTAGTAGGTGATCTATGGTCCGTTGAGCCTCATCAACTTTTGATATCACGGGTTGGAAAAAATGGTTTTAGGTAGACCATTTTTCTCCCCGATGTGCCTCTGAGGGTGCCACGCATCCACAAACGAAACCATAATGGTTTTCCCGGCCCTCCTTCAAATAATTATCATCCGCACTGTTTCATTCTCTGATATGTGCCTTAGTCGTTGATCCGGGTTTCTTCAAGATCGACAATCCCCCGAGTTATAAATTTTGCGCCTTCTCTATATTTGTCTATATTCCATTGGATATAGCCTGGTCTCCCAAACTATCATGCTTCTACAATGATACAACATTTCTCTAAATTTCTGAAATTTGGATCCTGATCTGAAAATTGTTATGGTGATAATAGGCATGATAAGCATTATCCATATAAAATAGTCTTACTGAAAAATTCACTGAGCTTCATAACATTATTCCTTAAAAAAACTTGGGTTCCCGAACCATACTTCTAGGATAACTCAACCACTTAACCATTTGGACTTCCAAAGCATCTTCTTGTGAGGGATTTCACCATAAGGGGACCACTTTGGAATTCATCCATTTGGTACTTCCTATCATCCATGATAAGACAGCAATGACCAACCTTTACATCATCCCATCTATACATCAATCCATGACAATACATCACTATGACACCACTTGACATCTATTACATCAATCCTTTGACATTAATTACATCTATGACAACATAGGCCATCAATCAATACATCTATGACAACATAGGCCATCAATCAATACATCAATGATACTATGACAAGACATCAACTCTTTTACATCAATCGTTTGACATCAATGAAAACATAATGCAACAATCTCCCCCTTTGGCATTGATGGCAATACCAACATTGATGTCAACACCAATAATTGATGGCAACATGTAGACATGGAGATGGTATTCATCAATAGTCATCTCAATCACATCAATGTGACTATCTCTCCTCCTTTGACATCAATGGAAAAGGGTAGTTCTCTCCTTGGGGCTGCTCCCCCTGCCTGAACTCTCCTTGGGGTTTCTCCCCCTTCCTGCATTCCTTTGATATTCCTATGAATAATCTCTCCCCTTTTGAACAATAGATATCACTCTGATGTAATGTTGAATACATGTCACTCATTCTTCCCCTATGACCATCTATCCCCCTATAAATATGCCTTTGTTCTCTCTCTCCAAGCATCTATCTCTCTATCCTGCATCTAATGAATCTCTTCTCCTTTAATCATGGGAATAAGAATAACTCCCCCTGTGGGTATGTCTCCCCCTATCTTCTCTATAAGATGAATAATATGATACTACTCCAATATGCTTTCGCTGCAAATGTTATTGCTCAACTGGAACACAATAATGATCCTTGGACCTATCCATGCATCACACTCATTCCATACCATACTTCATGAAGCAAAAATATATGTCAACATTGAATAGAGAATCATGAAAAAAACATCAACCATGTACATCATGTGCCATACCATGTGCCACCCATGCACATCAACACCATACAATAAGATCTCACCACTAAAGTATATATGCCAAGAGTATGTGCTAAAATGTGTACCAATAATATATCATGATCATCAACAAGTGTCTCTATTAATGTACCGATAACATTGTCAACATGCCAACCATGTGCCTCAAACAAGTGTCATATCACATATGATATTCCTCTATCATAAACCAATTTCTACAAACCATGTGTCAAGATATGTATCTCAACCATCAAGCATAAAATAATGTACCAACCAAGAACCACAACAAGTTTCTCAACATACATCGTGTATCAAAGTATATGCTAAAAAAAAATACAAATGATGTACTTTAACCAAGTACTATCACCCACAATCATCTACCATCTACAAGTGCACCAACCATGCACCAAACACGTATTACTACCTGCACCATAGCAAGTGCATCAACCATGCACCAAACTTCAACAAGATGATCCACAACCAATATGTGTTCCCATATATGTATGCCATATCAACCATAAACCATGTGCCAATCATACTACTAGAAAGTGCCTTAACCAATGTACCAATTATGTACCAATCATGCATCAACTATAGATCAAGCTATGATTCATCAATGATGCACAACATAATCACCTCATCAACTCATCAACTACATGTCTCAATATGTAGCTCAAACACATGCTAGATGCATGCACCAAAGAAATCCAACAAATATGCCTTTAACGATACATCATAAGATATATTAATGGAGATCACATATGTACCAGCCATGTACCATGACATATCTTCCTCAAACACCATTCACTACAATAAGTACTAATCATCCAATATTACCTCTACACATGTATCGATAGTGTGCCTCGATAGATCAATGATATCTCTATCTAGCATCACATCATCATGCTATATCTTATAACCAAAGTGCCATAACTTCACTGACTTAACTAGCACTATTCCTCGAGAGAAATTGCCTCAATCCACACTCTAGGTTTAGTACCATGCATCCAAGATAGGCATCAAGCATTTTATTCAATACTCAACGATATTTCATCACCATAAATATATCAAACATACATGTAAGCATATGATCATGGAAACCTACAACAAACCATGTCAGACCCTGCAAAACATAGTTATACCATCAAACCATTATGAAACTCATCTACATATCCTTCTTTCCAAGACTTTTACCACAGGTACATGGCCTATTCTACAGACAACTCACATATGTACATGACCTTTCTATAGTTCATCTTTTGTATGTACGAGAATTCTTCCACAGGAGCCCGCGTATGCTTCTAAAAATGTCAAGCTTGAGCTTGCCTCATGGCTGTCATTTCTTTTTTGTTTGTTCAGTCTTCTTCATCCACTTCTGAAGGTGTCCCTGCTTCTTAGAACTTGAGCTTTGATCTTCAATATTTTCACCATTGTCTTCCTTACTAGATTCATGTGTTCTTCTTGTCATGCTATATGAAGCACTCTTCATGGAATATCTTCTTGTGTTCTATCAATCCTAGGATTTGTGGCCAAACCCACTACAACTGTAGCATATCATCGTGTGACAATGAGAAACAATGTGTCCCACTTGATTACATCTCCAACACCTTAGATTTTTATGAAACCTTCCAACATATTTTCTTGCACAATGTCTGCAATCCAAATCTTTGTGACCATATTCATTACATGAGAAGCAGTGACCATATAAAAAAAATTCATACCTTTGCTTTGGTGACCACCTTGAAGTTGTCTCTCTTATGAATTTTCTTTGGGGTGTAAAGATGGCTTCTTGATGTCTTCATTTCTTTGCTCTTTTGAGATTTTTCTTGTTAGGGACCTAACCCGCACATAGGTAGAACAATATATTCGGATGTAATAAAGGTCAATATTAATAAGGCCTTGCAATAAAGTAAAATAAGTCGAATGTAAGAAGACCTAATAGAAGCTTTCACTTCTAGAAGGATCTTCCTCTAGATGGTTCTTTTGATAGATATATTTAGTATAAATAAGAGTCGAGGGTATGAGAACCCTAGCTTGGATATTATTGTAATAGAGCTCTGCTCGACTGGAGGTTTCCCCCTCGAAGAGGCCCATGAACATTGTTCTCAAATTCAGAGTTCTCTTTATGGTGTTATTTAGATATCATTTCAGTGTTATTGTGGTGTTGTTCTGGTTATATTGTTGTTTAATTGCCATTTCTAGCATTTTATTTCTGTTTTGCATACTTTTTATATCTAAAATATTACAAGTGGTATTAGAGCACTTTCCTTGGCAGAAATTGTGGGTTAAATTTTTTTTTTCAGGGTAGAGACGTATTCTGACGTCTTTAAGCCACAGAGATTTGTTGTTACATGCATAAACCTGCGGTTGAGGGATTCATATACACAAGAAATACAAGTCGTACTTAAGTGCACATCTATTCGCCACCTTTGTAACCATTGTTGGTACCCCTTCGAGTGGTAGTGTATCAGAAAAAACCTATGTACAAATCGACCTAGATTACCTGAAGCCCTCTTTAGATAAACCGATCGGTCGCCTGACTGTTATAGTTCCAGCGAGAACAACACTCGGGAAGATACTCTCTAGTACCAGGGTAGTCGAGTAGTATGGATAAGGGTGGGGTCTAGCCTCCTTAGTTGGTGCCCTGAGATATTGGGTTGAGTACTACTGTTGGACCCCACACATATATCAGAGAGCTATAACATAGGGAAAACCCTTGTCTATAGAACCCTTGAATACCTAACCCTTGGGGATGTGTTGGCGGGCGAAATTGTTCGTCCGTCAATTGAGAGAGTGGAACCGGTCCGGGGTTGTCCAACAACCCAAGCCGTTTGGAATGAACCACCCTGACGGGTTTAACAGCTCCGTTGGCCGCTCTAAGATATTTAGAAGACCAAAGAGAAAACTAACCTAAACTAACTAAAACTAAATAAAAGAAACTAAAACTAAATAAAAGAAACTAAAACTAATTAAAACTAACTAAAACTAACTAACACAAACTAACTAAATAAACTAAAACTAAATATAACTATTCTAACTATTATATACAATATACTACTTACTATTATAATAACTCAAATCAACTATCTAATTACTAGCTGCAATATTACATATTCACAAATGTACACTATAAACAGCCTACAGATTTAATTAAAACCTGCAAAACTCATGTGTTTTCTCTGCCCTAAGACAGCAAGATATGTTTTTTTATTTTTATATTTTATGAAAAAGAAATAAAACTACTAAAATTAAACGATCTAATATAATTACTGAAATTAAACAATCTAATATAAATCTAATTAAAATTATATCTAAATTAAACTACTAATAAAAACAACAAAGAAAAGATTAACTGACCTGGAAGCGCTGCTAATTTGTCCTGTGTGTGATGGCTCTGAAGCTGTTCGGCGGAAGTAAAATCGCACCGGTTAGTCCAAAAGATTTTTGTAAATGATCAACTGTGTTGCTCTTTGAGTGGTTTATAGGACAAACAAGACATAAAGAATCATAACAATCTTATGATTATAAATCTCTGCAATAAGGGAAACCCGTTATGCAAAAACTTATATTTACTAATTCAATTTATGAAGAATATAAACCTGTCATTCACAAACTGAACTAAACAATTGTTATGTCTTTTATACAATTGGAAGAAACCAGATATGGATTACAGTGATTAAAATTATACCATTTGCACATGATCTAGAT
>JZKD02S1329221.1:728105-755086 GCA_000966675.3 Picea glauca | reverse complement strand
ATGGGAGGATTCAATGACTTCGGGGTTATAAGGTGGTGCAAAAGAGAAGGGATCTTGGGCTTGCATAAATAATTCAGTAAAGTTGTTCACTAATTATTGGGATTGTTGACACATGGATTTCAAATGGTTTACTAATGTAGGAAGTGATTCTATTGGGGCAAGCAGGGAATTTAAGTAAGGGTAGAGATTTCAGTTCTATTTTTCTCATTAACTTTGTCCAGGGAAGTGAGGCATTTTTCCCAGTATTGGTTGTGGGTGTGGGCCATTGGGAGGATAAATGAAGTGGGTGGGTCTTCACAAGAAATGGTTTACTCATGAATGGTACCATGATGATTAGTGCAAAGAGAGGAATTCAATGGTATAGGTTCCAAACAAGGGTGTCGAGAAGGGGTCAGGTCCAATAGATAAAAATACTTAAAAATGATAGGTACCACTGCGATCAGGGAGAAGTGGGAAATCCAATGGGATAGGTATTAAATAATGGTCTAGGAAGGACCCAGACTTAATACAGAGTTATACTCCTACAGAGTTATACTCCGATCTGAATAATACGGCAGTGTTGAAATTTCCAAATTCTTAATAGAAAAAAATGTGTAGTAATTTCACAACCAAAATGTAAGACGTAAGGTTGTGCGGCCGGAATATCATTTCTGGTCCTTGTTTGGTATGTTTCCCATAGGTTAGGGTTTTAAAGGTTCCTATAGACAAGGGTTTTCCATGTGATATAGCTCTTTGATATATGTGTGGGGTCGAATAGTGGTACTCGACCCAATATCTCAAGGCACTAACTAAGGAGGCTCGACCATACCCTTATTCGTACTACTCGATTATCTAGGTACTATATAGTATCTTCCTGAGTGATTTTATTGGTGGAACTATAGCAATCAAGCATCCTATTGGTTGAACTAGGGATGAATTTAGGAGACCTAGGGGATTCTTGATATACCTATTGATACGTGGGAGTGATAGTTGTGTATATATTCTATCTTATGCAGTACTACTCAATGGGTACCAACAGGGGTTATAGAGGTTTCCAAAAAGGGAGAAACTTTGGTTTCTAAGCAACCCCATGAAAATTTCTGTATCTCCTGCATGTAGTCTTCCCCACCACAATTTTACTCATTGAATGACAAATATTTATGCTTTAAACATGCCAACAATACTCGTCTCTACCCTGGAAAAACATTGCCCACAATTCCGACCAAGGAAAGTGCTCTGATATAACTTGTAAGGTACCAGATGTAATATAATATGAAAAAATAGGAATATTCAAAAAATATCAATGGAACAACAAAATATTGAGAAGAGAAATACCACAAATAATAACTTTATTCAAAGAAATCAATGTTCACTTTCCTCTTCTAGGGGGAAACCTCTAGCAAAGCAAATCTCTATTACAATAATTCTCAAGACAAAGATCTGGCATTCCTCCTACTCTCATTTATACTAATTATATCTTCTAAAGAACATTCTAGAGGAATATCTTTCTAGAAGCAGAAACTTCTATTAGGTATTCTTACATTGACTTGTTCACATTTATTAAATAGGCCTTATTAACTAATGTCGGCCTTTATTATAGGGAAAATATATTATTCTACCTGTTATCACTGAAATTTCATCCACAAATGGTTACAGGAATCCAGCATCTATTAGTTCACCCATGGACCAAAAATGACCAAAACTGCATTTCCAAAAGGTCCAAAACTATACAAACAACAATAAAATCATCATGTGCTAAGACTACAGAAGGAGCGCGTGCACATGCATCATTCAAAAACACAGGAAAAGCGCACATGCGCATGATGCGCGACTGTGGATGCAAAAAATTGTGAATCCCTCAAAATGACGCATTTATGATATTGGTCGGCCTCCCACCCACTTCTGGTTCAGCTTCCAAGTCAATTTGACATCCAAATCTCAGCTGAATCGGGCTGGCCTAAATGGCCCCCTGTTCACACTAAAAGCTGGTTGAATGATGCCTCAAAGTTATGCTATAAAAGAGGCCATGGGTGCACTACATTTTAAAAAGGAATTCATTTGTATTGTTATGTTGTTGATATTCTCTTGGAGGATCCTCTTTCCTCATCAAGAGCATGCTAGCACCATTTCAATTAGTCATTCATATCACCTCTAGATTGGATGTGCTTTGGATTCTCTTCACCATTTCAGTTTAATTCCTCACTTGTAAGAAGAACTCAACATTTTGGGGTCCAAGATCCCTCCCTTGGAGGAAGAGGGGACCCAAAGTCTCCCTTTCTCTTTGGTGTTTTCTTTTCACTGATATAATCCTTTCCATTGGTGGCATGCGACTTTTTTTTTTTCTTGTTCTAATGTCCTTATGCACTATAGTTTAATTCCTTTTATCATTCTTAGTTTAATTCTTTGCTTATATTTTAGGCTTTATATTTCTAACTCTTTCCTCTACTGTTGTCTTGCCTAGCTGACCCAACTAGGCTTGTAAGCACCCTTATTTTTCTCATTTAGGTGACAAAAGAGGTGCAACAGATTGGTGACTCCGATAGGGAAAGGTATCAATTTCCTACCCCATTTGGGTTATTTTAGCTCTTCTTTTTGTTTATTTAACCTGGAGGTACCATAACCAGTCCAAGCCGACCTGCAAAAAGTCAAATTCAAAGCTAAGTTGAGATAATTTCGTTTGAAATTTTCTTCACAGCCATGTGTCAGACGTACATAGGTTTTTCAAACCACAGGGGCGTCTTCAACACATGTGCACCGAACCCATTGTCCTGCACAGAGAACCATGCGCACCTGTTTCCAAAGGTCACTTTCAACATGCACATTGGTGCCATATGTTCCCTTGTCTACTTTGAGACTCGCTCATCTTCTCAGAAAATTACACATTGTAAGGTTTTGTGATCTGTGGAGGGCCCAAAGCCTTATTAAAATTGATTCCATGCATATTGTAATATGCACCACACTTACATTCCCTCTCCATATAAAGGGATTAGTCAAAACATAGGCACTTAGGGGTTAAAATCATTATTTTTCCTCTTTTTGTTTTTCATTTTGCCACATGGATGGCTTTCTTTGACTAAGGTTAAGTTGGAATCATTCTACATCACATATAAAACTTGCATTGGGACCAGAAATTGGATATCAATCGTTGAGTATGCTCTTCTCTCACGCCCTAAAGTGATCTTGAGAATCAGAAAGAGATTGAAGGAAAATTTCATCTCCCTTAAAAAGACAAAAATATTTAGGAGAGGACAACAACCCCCTCGGGACTCCTCTTAGTTTATTTTTCAAACACATCTTAAAATTGTAAGGGCCCGTACATGCCCACATGCTACAAGGATAGGATAGTGTTGAAATTTACTTTCTTAGATTAAATCACTAGGGAAGTTTAAAGGTTTTGTAATGGGCCCATACATGCCCACATGTCCACAATCTAGGATAGTTTCAAAGGTTTCTTAGATTAAATCACAATAGGGAGTTAAAGGAATAGTAAGGACCCACATGTCCACATTCTAGTTTCCTAGGGACTTTAAAATTCCGCAAGGTTGTACCAATGACACATAGTAACTTAGGTAATCAAGACTTGTAAGGATAAAGAAAAGTCAACATGCAGCAAGGTGACACCTAAATTATTAAAATTGGCACACTTTCACTTGTTCACACACAAAGTTCACCAATCACTCACATAGTCTTTTCTAGAAATCGTGGAGGTAAAAGTAAGTTTCCTCCAACAGGATTCTGAAACGCCCCACCCTTTCTTGACGAGACTATCCACTCCCACTTAATTTCAACGAGGTTGGTTCACACCCTCACCCTCTCAAACAACCACACCTAAACTCTTTCTAAAAACTCACTAAGTTTTCCTCCACAGGAGGTGCCAAAAGAATTTTTTTAGTCTAGGTAGGATATGAGGGATAGGCATCCAAATAACTCCCCGTTATCTGGTTCTCACATCTTCAAACAGTAGAAGTTGTCAAATAGGGAACTTTAAATCCTCCAAGTCAAGTGTTCCTACACCATAAGGCAGGGAGATACCTGTGAAGGGTTGAAGCCTGAGGTTCGGTTGTTTTGTGCATCCCCCCTTAAGGCACCCACCTCTTGGACGGGATCCAGCTCATGACCCATTTCTGAGGCCAAAAATCTAAATGTTGCACTTTGACCGAGGTACCTAATGACCAAATTTTAGGACATCTACCCAAGTGGCAATTGTGGGCTGCAATTGCACCTTGATCATATTTTGTGTGGCTATTGGGAAATATCGCTAGCTCTTTCAGGATATGCCCCCTCTACCCCTCACTATAACTGATTACTTCATCCTTCACTATTTCCTCTTCTGGTGGCTTCAAACCCCACTGTCGAGTGCTATTGGAAGGTCCAGTGTTATTTGAGAGAAAGGATGTTACATCTTTTAGGACAGGAGCATTTTTTTTCTTTGTTCTCCCACGCAGACAAAATCCACCTATCCACATATATGCTTCTTTATAAAATTCCTTTATGTATGATGCCCTTCCTATTACATTTGATTGCGAAATATATTGGGAAAGTTCAAGCAATTACAGCAAAAGCTCTTATTCATTTATTTTCTCTCATCACCATTTGCACACATCCACTTAGCTAGCTGAACATCATAGGGGAACCACAAGATCCTCGTCATTCCAGACGCTTGCTAAAACTCCCTCCTCTCCTAGGGGAGTTCCTAATATTTCCCCCTCATCGACTTCACCTTCTCACACCCCTGTGAGTGCTACTGTATTAGGATCATCTTTGCTTGGTTCCACTTTACTTGGGTCCACTTCCCAAGGTCAACCATCCACTCGCTCTCCTTTACACGGAAGCGGGAGGCCAACTTCTTCTCAAGGGGGAAGTACAAACCCACTTAGTCCCCCTCAAGGGTCATGTACACAAAACACTCACACCATGGCTGGAACTAATCCTCCACCACCACTCCAGATGACATACTTGTCTTCCCTCAAAATACTAGATCTGAGAAAAATCGCAAATGATCCCATATTGCATGACCCCACATGGCCTACAATGCCTACCGAACTACCTTCAGACATCCCCAAGTTTGAAGGAAAGGCAGGAGACAACCCTACCAACCATGTCATGACCTTCCACTTATGGTGCTCTTCAAACAACATCATGGATGATTCCATCTGACTAAGGTTATTTCAACACACACTCACTGGCCCATCAACCAAGTGGTATGTAGACAAAAAATCAGGGTCCCATGCGACTTTCGAATCTTTGGCCAAATCCTTTTTAACCTTCTTTCAATTACCATCCGCCATGACAATGGTCTTGAACTACTCTCTGATTTTAAACAAACGTCAGCCACCCATATTGTTGACCACATTCACGAGTGGTGTCGACAACGTATTTTGTGCAAAGAAGAAACCACCAAACAACAATGCCTTGATTGGTTTCTCAGATCACTTGTCTCTCTCCTCGGTAAAGATGTGGATTCCACCTTCCCCCAATCATAAGAAGAAGCCATTCGTAAGGCTCAACAATGTGACCTCATCTATTCACAATCTAGATACTTATACATAGTGCTACCTGACCTCCCGATACCCGTACCATTTGGCCAAGACAAACCTGGGATGTCTCACTCAACAGGTGGATTGATTGGTAACACAACACATCACAATCTGCAACCCCAACAACCACCTATGTATGGCATACCCCAATATCCGCAGGTATATGGAGGACCCCCTTATTATCTTCCTCCCCCTTATCAACAACCATACCTTGTTGCCCCCCCTCCACCCATAAGTGGACCCCCGCTGGCACCCGCAATATGCCCACCTATCCAACCAAGTTCTAGTACTCCCTCTACCTCAGCTTATACCCTAAGTACTAGTGAAAGCATCATGCCTTCCTATGTATCTTACGGAGCATTGCACAACATAATCTTTACTTTCCATTTCCTGGCCCTCCATAGCCCATGGCTCCACCAGAAGGACACCCACACACTAGGGTTAATTTTGTTCATCCTTCTCCCATTTAGCAATATCAAAATTTTGAACAACTGGATATGGAAACTCCGACCCATCAGTCGAATAATGACAAAAGGAAAGGCAAAAAATGGAACAATAATAATCCAGGGCAAGGAGGGAATCATCCCCTACAAAACCAACCTGCTAGGGGCAACTAGAACCCTCAAGGGGGCAATAATAACAAGCGCCAAGGGAAAAATAACAACAACCTTCGGACTAACTTCCCTTGTTCCCTTTGTGGTGAGTTTGGTCACTATACTCACAACTGCCCCCAAATCGTTGACTTTAAACGGATGAAAGACTATGTGAATGGACCATGTCCTCTAGCACCTCTTGCCCCTCAATAGGCCCCACAACAATATGTGCAGCAACCACCCCCAGCTGTGTTGCAAAACCCTATTCCACACCAAGGGGTGATCAACACCCAACAAGACATGCAGCCTTCCCCACCACAGATGGGACAATATCCCAATCTGGGAAATCCTACAAATCACACTATCCTCCTCACTAGCGAGGAAGAAGTCCTTCTACAAATGCGCAATCGTCAATACAGCACACCCCCATAGTCTGCTCCAACCACCTCGGAAGCACCCCCAGTCTTAGTTGGACCCCTTTTGACGATTCCTCGCCCTAATGCTAAAACGCCCCTTCGTATTCCTGGCATCCCATTACGCAGGAATGTTCACAACCCCCAGGCTAGGGTGGCTCATAATTACAGTCTAGTTGATGACTTGGCTCAATCAGTTATTGCCATGTCAGTCTTAGAAGTCCTTCAAAATTGTCCCACTTAGTGGAAATCATTACTTTCATCCCTGGGGGAAGTCGACCCCGTTGATACCCAACTCGTCATATTTGATCTCGATAGCGGAGAACCTCGTCTCCCCGCTCTTATCGCTTTTCAAATACCGGTTAAAATCTGGAACATTACAGTTCATCGATGCATCATTGATGAAGGTGCATCCACATGCATTAGGTCCAAATCCTTATGGAAGAAACTAGGTTCCCCCAAACTCATACCATCTGCCATTACCTTAAGAGCTTATGACAGACGACCATCTTCCCCCAAAGGGCTCTTCCAGAATGTCCCCATTGAACTCAGGGGAAAAACCATTCTTATTGACATTGAGGTTATTGATGCCCTACTCAATTACAATATCTTGTTCGGTGGTAGCTACATGTATTCTATGAAGGCAATTGCCTCTTCCATGTTTTGAACCATGATATTCCCCCATAACGGGAAGATCATTACCATCGATCAGGTTTCACATTATGAGCCTAACCTTTCTGCCAAAATCGATAACATCCTTCCTTTCATCCACACTAATCCTGATACTTACCCACTCATCGAGATGGGCCCCATAATTTTCAAAAACCCATCCTTGCTAGGGACATACCATGGAGCACCACTGCTCATCCATCCTCTCACAAAGTTATGTGTCGTCTCATCCAATGGAACTGAAATTGGAGATACCCTTCCTCCCAACGAGGCCTCTCTTATGCCTGACGTCCCACTAGTTGCAGAGCTTCTTCCTTAGGAATTACCTAAAAACCCTCCAGCTTCACCTGTTCCTGATTTCACCTTACCCCAAGGTCACATCCCAGTTTGGGAAACTATCCCCCAAGCCCTTACCCAAATCCCCTTCTTTTACCCTCAACCAGGCGTACAAGCTTTCCAAGTAGTTGCAATGCTTACCCTTCCCAATATGGTACTGGAAATCCTAGTATGGTATCTACATCCACTAGCCATGGTCCCTCAACCATCCCTCCCTCCTCAAACCAAAGGAATCTCGATGCAAATTCCAATACCTATTCCCACCGCACCACCCGCACCCCCACCCACTAGCACCACTGCTACTATTGGGGGCAGACTAAAGAAGAAAGAGCCCACTACTCCTTTACCCCTACATGTCCAAACTCCTTGCATACTATACAATAAAGACGGACACCCCACAAACAAATGCCCATCTCTACCAGAGCTACGCTATCTAATTCAACTCCCTCGAGCACCACCACTGCTCATCGATTCATCAAGTACTGTTGCTATCTCCCCTAACACTAGTAGTAAAGGACTGTGAACCAAATTGCATGTGCCATCTGTTCAAAATATTGAAATTACACACACCATTTTCCAGCCTTACCTCAATTCTGACAGACGCTAATAGCAGTACGCTAGAGATTTCAACAAGAACCCACTCCATCCGCATCATCTCAAACACCTCTTACTGACATCCATTATGTCACGACCTCAGTCAATGAACAAATTATATGCCCTTTCTATCTCTGTAACTCGCCAGACCATTTTACCTACCAGTGTCCCATGATTCTTGAATACAAGCGTCGACAAATGGTCTTGATTCAAAATCCTTCTATCATTGCACCACCATCGACGCCGGGAATTCCCCCTATTCCCTCTCCCGATGTTGTTTATATATTATCCCCTAAACCAGAGGGACTCCCTACCCCTCCATGGTTCCTCGATAGCCTAGAGGAGGATTTACCCCCAAACCCTCTCAATTCTCCGTGGTTCATGGATAGTCTCGAGGAAGATTTACCTCCAAAACCTCCCAACTCTCTAATTTATCTCCCCATGGAAATTCTACACCTGACTACCATTTTCAACCCACCATATCTTGATATTTGGTTTATGATGAGTGAACCATCGCAACCCCCTTGCATCACCCCACCTACCTCTTCTCCATTAGAAGACAACCACATAGTAACAATCACCAACATTACCCTTCTGGATCCCTTATATTCTCGACAGTTCCATTGTGACGAGGACATCCTCGAAGAGTTAACTACCCCCGATTTCCCATAGGATGCACTCCACCACAGAACGCTTTTTCTTTCCCAATAAGCCTTCACACCTCCTAACCAAAACCCCATATACACAATTGAAACAAAATATTTTCTCCCATCCGGGCATATAGATTGGTTCAATAACCCTATCCCTACCCCCGACGCTTTTGAAGAAAGCAATATGGCCAATATTTCCCCAACCATCAAAATTGATATTTCCATCAAATCTGGAGTCATAGAGAAAATCATCCACCACATGGTGAATATCCTCAAAATCTCCCTCGGTCTCGGCCGGAGGAGCATGTGACGACCCTGCACCAGGGTCATCAAAGAGGCATCTCCTAGCCGCTCTCTCCTCATCAACAGATCTCACCTAAGCATCCTCCCATCGTCGCCTCTCTCCTGCCCGGGGCTCTCCCCGTGGAGGCCTCACCAGCCCCTGACAATTTAGCGCTCTAACTATCTCAACCTCGTGCCCACGAGGCCCCACATCTGCACATACAAAAAAAAAATGATCGCATCATCATCCACCCATACATAAAAATATACATTCTATACTATCTAAACAAAATCAAAATATCACATCATACCTATGTGGTCGAACACCTCTCCTGGGGTAACACCATCTCCAAATCATCCCGGAAGTCCACCCTGAAATATGGGTATTGCAGTATGATATCTGGAATATGACACCACACTTATGTAGCTTCGACCATGAAATAGTGGCCACCCTCCCCACCACCATGATGAATCAAAATCGTTGCCCACCGCCTCAGTCGCAGCTCTCGCACACCAGGTGCGCCCAACAACACTCTTGAGTGCAACATAGGCACCCTCTCTAGGAACCACGCCACCAAGATATACCCAAAAGAGAACTCCCCCAAGTCTACAACTCGACACCTATCCAGCTACCCTAACATCTTGGCATGCAACATCAAGCCCCAAGCGAAATGCTCACCTGCCAGTGCCCTCTCCATAATCATCAGTTGACCACCACTGATCCGCTGAGTCGCAAGGGACCCATATACTCTCACAACCATCGCTGCCACACAATGATGAAAAAGGGTGTCCATCGCCCCAATACTCACCACAGAACCCGACATGAAGTTCTCTCCCGTATAGTACCTCTGGGCTAAGGTAACCAATTTCCTGTCCCCTCATATCACGGGCTCCACCGGTAAAGGGGTTCCTCAAAAAGGGAGCCCCGTTAGAAAGTATACATCCTCCAACGTAGTAAAAGGAAGCTACTCACCCTGCACCATAAAACAATGCAGATCCGGTCTCCACATCCGAATCAAGAACAACAAGAGGTACTCCTTGGCCCATATCAAGGGGAACTCAAAGAACTTTAGCAGCCCACAAGCTACCAAAGTATCACAAACCGACAACTCCTCATTGGTCACTTCCTCCCACAGGAGTGACCAATCTCTCTACCTCCAATGAATCGACATCATCAAGACTGGTCACCTGCATCCACATATACAGTACTCGATCAGCTATCATCACGCATAAAAAACATCTAAACAATCCAAAAAAGTCAAGTTTTTACACTTTTCATCTTTGCCTCAAAGGCACGGTTGTTTTCCCCACAGGCATGCACATATGCGCGCTTGTTCATCCCACAGTCGCGCACACATGCGCTCCTGTCAGTGATAAAGGGGCACACGCATGCACCCCTATCACATACACAGATGTGCCTTAGGGTGTGACTGTTCGTCACACAGTTGCGCAACTATCAGGACCACAGCCACGCACGCATGCGCAGCTGTGATTCGCACAAGCATGCATCCCATGTGCACCTGTTTTCCTCACTTAAGCACCCCCATGCACACCTTTTGAAAGATACAACCATGCACACATGCGTGGGTATCCTTTGATCGCCCGTGCACTGAGGGTCCCACACTCACTAAAACCCCTTGTACGACCCCCATACAACCCTGCCCAAAAAGCTAAACCCTAAGTCCTATGCAGGAGGATACGACAACTAACCTAAAACTCATAGATCCTGGAATGACTACCTCAATCGCCCGGAATCTCCAACTCTCCTATCAAATCGCTCGTCCACTCACTATGACAGAAGGTAAAAATGAGGTGGCATTGTGGGCCCTACAGCTATATATAGTCCATTTTTCCAAAATTACAAACTTAATTCTGGGAGCTCCGAACGTCCATTTTTCAATCCATCTTTAGCCATGGGACTAGAATCCCGCCACCTACACAATCATATTCCCCGGGCCACTTTCCACTCTCGGCCCCTAGGGAGCATTTTTTTATCATACTCACACTCAGGTACACATGCTCACCTTCACATCTTGTTGAATAACTGTTAAATGTTCTTTATATTCAGATATTGTTCACGTCAGGTATTTGGTTTTCATATGTTTAGGTACTTGGTCATCCTCCATTCGTGCTACCCTTTTAGGTATATCATCGATACTGCCATGTAGTCATTCCCTATGAATATCATTTGCATCTCGAGTAACACCCTCTGACATTTATCTGTAGGGTCCATATATCCATCTTTGCAGTATTGTCACCTCCACTGCATTTTGGTACTGTCACCCGATAGCACTCTTGCCCACATGAGTTGTCCTATTCATAGTCCCCCTTGGAATTTCGATACTCATGCTTCTTTTACCCTTTAGAGATGGGAGTCCCGTTAGTCTTATGAATTTTTCGAGAATCAGCCACATACTCCTTCTCCTCATTTTTCTAACTTACCCAATGGAATCCCAGGTTACCTCATCATGGTTCTATGTTGACTGCACTTCCGCAATATCATTCACCATCCATTTCATCCACCATCAGTTTTCCCATCTGCAGATTGTCCCCCATACATTTCCCTAATACAGAAACCCGCCTATGGGGCCCCAACCTCCACTTATTTTTCCAAGCAACTTGCGCTATCATCAGGCCAAGCCATCTTACACTGGGGCACCCATTTTTGTATCTGCACAATTATCCCAACTTATTTTTTTATTCTTTTGGTAATTATACAAACCCTTTTTTCGCATTTTCATAGCTTTCTGTTGTCGCCTTTAGCGACCTTCCTTTTCCTGACAAAGAAACCCTTGTCACCCTTAGTTGGGGCATTTTTGACTTCCTCTCATCAATGACATTATCCATAAACCCCAATTATCTTACAGTCCATATACCTTGATGATCTCTATGTTTGTCCATTTTGTCATGCCTCTGGCACAACTCACCCTCGTCTAGTCGTCTCCCTGATGCTAGATTCAGTTTTACGGTTGTTGTTGCTTTGCATATCTCCCCAAACAAGGGCAATCTTGAGTCTCACCGCATCTTGACTCCATCCATATATCTCATCAGTTCTTGATCTCATTATTTCTTGATGTCATCCAATGGATTTCAGGGATCCCTTTTCTTCTTGGAGTCGCGTCTCCCTTTTTGTCGACATCAACATAGTTTCCATAAGGGCGACAGTATCTTGACTATCATTACCTTTACAATGAGGAGTCTCGGACGACACAATGAAAACCACCATTGTTCTTTTTTGTCGTTGACCTCCATAACATTCGACTTCAACACTATCTCATGTTACGGTGGGTCTTACTTTGCGACTATTGCATTTGTTTTATCTTAGCCAAAGACCTCTGAAATTTGACTGGCTATCAATGTCTGCACATTATCGACACTTATCACAGGTGTCCTTACCTTTTTCATAGTTTTTTTACCATCAGAATTGTCCTCTGTTATTATCAAACCGCCTCGGAGGGCGCTGCAGTGATCTACGTACACACACAACTTCAATTACTGTATTACATCTTTTTTTAGTTACATGACACAAGCATGTGGCATGCTCGCCTTGTTTGTACACAATTTATTTTTTACACCTTGCGAAAGGTTGGGTCCTACAGGTTGCCCTATCCCTCCAATGAGTCACTCTTTATACTCTCATTATCGCTCTTTCTTACAATGGCACTCTCAGTAGAAGAAACATTGATGAATTTCAGCTATATGTTTGCTCCTAACCTCATCCATCAAGGGGCATCTGTTATCACTAAAATTTCATCCGCAAACGGTTTCAGGAATCCAACGTCTATTAGTTCACCCATAGACCAAAAATGACCAAAAATGCATTTCCAAAAGGTCCAAAACTATACAACCAGAAATAAAATCAGCATGCGCTAAGACTACAGAAGGAGCGTGCGCACATGTGCCATTCAGAAATGCAGGAAAAGTGCACATGTGAACGATGCGTGACTATGGACGCAAAAAACCGCGTATCCCTCAAAATGGCACATTTATGATATTGGTCAGCCTCCCACCCACTTCTGGTTCAGCTTCCAAGTTGATTTGACATCCAAATCTTGACTGAATTCAGTTGGGTGGTTGGTCAAATACCTAAGGGTGCCCTAAATGCCCCCCTGTTCACGCTAAAAGCTGGTTGAATAATGCCTCAAAGTTATGCTATAAAATAGGCCATGGGTGCACTACATTTTAAAAAGGAATTCATTTGTATTGTTATGATGTTGATATTCTCTTGAAGGATCCTCTTTCCTCATCAAGAGCATGCTAGCACCATTTCAGTTAGCCATTCATATCACCTCTAGATTGGATATGCTTTGGATTATCTTCACCATTTCAGTTTAATTCCTCACTTGTAAGAAGAGCTCAACATTTGGGGGTCCAAGAGCCCTCCCTTGGAGGAAGAGGGGACCCAAAGTCTCCCTTTCTCTTTGGTGTTTTATTTCCACTAATATAATCCTTTCCATTGGTGGCATGAGTCTTGTTTGTTTCTTACTCTAATGTCCTTATGCACTATAGTTTAATTCATTTTATCGTTCTTAGTTTAATTCTTTGCTTATCTTTTATGCTTTGTATTTCTAACTCTTTCCTCTACTATTGTGTTGCCTAGTTGACCCAAATGGGCTTGTAATCACCCTTATTTTCCTCATTTAGGTGACAAAAGAGGTGCAACACTACCTACGTGAGGGGTTAAGGAGGTTAGGTCCCTAACATAAGAAATATGAGTTTGCCTAGTAACCATTGGTGTATTTGGGGTATGTGATTGGTGGAAGGGAACTCAATATAGATCATGAAAAGATGGAGGCCATCCTAAAGTGGCCATTTCCTAATAATGTCATTGAAGTTAGGAGTTTCATTGGGGAATATTAGTACCTATGGAAGTTTATAGCATATTTTAAAGTTTTAGCTATGTCACTTCATGCCATAACAAGTAGCAATAAGAGTTTCCAATGGGGAAATAATCAATAGAAAGCATTCAATGAGATAAAATGGAAGATCAGTCCACCACCAGTTCTTGCATTTCCTAACTTGAAGAATCATTTCAAAGTGGAGATATATGCAAGTGAGTAGTCTTGATGCAAGGATGTAAGATGATATGCTATCATTTTGAAATGTTTCATGTTGGATTCTTGAACTACCCTATGTATGATCATGAACTTTATGCCTTGATTCAAGATGTTAAGAAGTGGAAGAACTATCTAATGGTAAAGTAAACCATTATCCACACTAATAATTGGCCAGTACAATATTTGTAGGCTCAAATTAAGCTTCAACTAACCCAACACTACAAGTGGATGGTGTTTTTGTAGAAAGTTCATCTAGTCTTCAAATATAGGAAGGGAAGAACTAATAACTTGGTAGACATGCTTTCAACACCACCCAGATCCAACATTGTACAACTTTGGTAACTCTTATGCACATGGATCCTTGTACCCATGATGTAGACATGAAAGATGAGGACTTTAGAGAGGTGTTTCAACAACTACAAGGAAAACTTCATATAGAAGAAGGTGATGGTAAGGCTCACTACCATCTACGAAATGCATTTTTATACAAGTTGGATAAGCATTGTGTTCCTAAAGGTGAAAGTCTACAAATTATCATAGAGGCTCACACCTCCAAGGCGATGCGACATTTTTTTATTGGGGATATAGTTGCTAACTTACAAAGGTATGTGTACTAGCCCAAAATGTGAGAATATGTAGCTTAGTTTATTAGAGGATGCATATTTTGTTGTATTCGCAAGCCTAGTAGTAGAAATCAAGGTTTATACCATTCCTTCCCTATACCCACTAGACCCTGGGATCACATCATCATGGATTTTGTGGGTGGTTTTCCAACTGCTAAGAAGGGACATGACTATGTATTTGTTGTAGTTGATAGGTTAAGTAAGATGTGCATTCTTATGCCTTGTAAAATGACCATCAAAGGATAAGAAGTAGCAAACATTTTTTTTGAATAGGTATGGGTGCACTTTGGGATACCAAGGATTATCATCTTGAATAAGGATACCATATTTCTAAGTACCTTTTGGACTAAATGTTTGGAGAAGATGAGAACCAAGTTGAAAATATCCACAACTTTCCATCCACAAACGAATGGGTAGAGAGAAGTAGTCAATAGGACATCATTTCATCTTTTGAGGGATTACAATTAGAAGCATACAAAAACCTGGGAAAAAAACTTTATTTATATTCAACATTATTATGACAGAGAGATCGAAACTTCTACTAGTAAGTCCCCTTTTAAAAGTTGATTTGCGTATTTGCTACCTTTTCCCTTGGATGTTATAAATAGACAACAAGGAGGAGTGAGGGAATAAATCACAAGAGATGCAATAAAAGAAGAAAAAATTGTTCATAAGATTAGGTATATCCATTTGCAAGTACATGAGACATTGAAGAAGTCACGGGAAAATTACAGGACTCAGCGTGATCAATGCAAAATTAAGAAAAAAATAAAGAGTGGAGATAGAGTTTAGTTTCATTTGAACAAAAAAAGGCTACATGGTCCTGGTAACAATATCAAGGCTCTGCAGTATGGTCCTTTTGAAGTATTGGAGAAGCTGGTGATAATGCCTATACACTCAATCTACCCCCATATATGCACATTTGCTCAGTAATGAATGTGGAAAATCTAAAAATTTGTGATCCTTCCTAGTTGGATCAAGAAATTTAGAAGCTTTTCCTACCTATCATAGGGGAATTAGGACCATAAAATAGGTAGAGTTGGTAGAAGATAAATAGTTTTTCATAAGAGGTCCATAACTACCAAATAGGGGTAGGCTCATGAACTCTAGAAAATAGGGTTGAAAGGAAAACTTCCAGGCAAGGCCAAATGGTACTATAGGGAGAAGGTACAAAGGAAAAAATTTCTCACCTCATTCAAACAATTTTTTGGGGGACCAAAAGCCTCCTTAAATGGGAAGGTATCATTTGAAATGGATCATTTTATAATTTTCCAGCTATCTTGCACTTTCTAGGTGGAAATATTTGAGGAATTGACCTATAGGGCCTGTTTTAAGGGCATGTCCCAGTTTGGTGATTTGGGGTCTGAAACCTTCAAGATCCAATGTGAGGCATCAAACCACACTTTCGGGGTAAAAACTTTTTTATCATAGATCCCAACTCCTCGTTGTTGTTCTACACATGGAAATCTTTCAAACTATGTGAAAATCACCTCAATCGAAGTTCGTATGTGGAAGTTATACCTCTCGCAAGTTGACTTACCTTATTGAACACCATGGTAATGTTTGGATTCCATGTCCATTCCCATTACTCACACAAGTGGGGCTAGTCCCAAGTGGATTTTCAAGAATATTCTAGAGGTTCCAAAACCATCACACTCATTGAGGGTTGCAACATCCAAAAACCCTCACCCTAACCCTAAATAACTATCAAACTATGTTAAATAATGGGCCACTAGGAAGATAATGGGTTTTATTCTTTTAGTATTATTATTGTTCCATAATTTAATAGAGCATCTAGGAGTGGGTTACTAAAACATAACAAATGAGGTAGCACATTCTTTAGTATCCTTTCAGGTCACAGTGTATAAGCCTCACCTTCCAGATGGGTTTTCTCTCATATTATATTTCTCGGGTCATATCTTTTGTTCATTTATGTGGATGGTGTGATCATTTCCATACATTTGAGCTTTAAGATAATAATAATAAATGTCAAATCTAAGGTAATAACCTACATAATTAAGGAGTTCAAAATATTATAAGATCTATTGTGATGAATTGTTCCAATGAAATATCCTTGACAATTTTCATATCACATGCTAAGACCCTTAAAGTTGTGTTGTTAGATGAGGTTACACCATCGCATCAAATGATGCAACTCAACACCTTGAGAGGAATACAAACTCCCAAAGATACTTAGTACATGCCATGTGGAGATAATCTTAAAGCAATGTAATGGTACCTTCAAGTGATGTGACAATGACCATACTCCCATACATCTTCTTACAAATATACCAAATGTAAAACATTATTACAATGTGATTTTTTTTTTAATACCAAATATTAAATGAACAATATTAGTTATGATATTTTCCTTTTCCACTTATAAACTATTTAATCGAATGCAAAACATCATTACAATGTTTTTTTTTTTAATACCAAATATCAAATGAACATTAATTATAACTATTTAATCTACTTCATCAAAGCCAACCTAATCTATATATTTTGTTACATCTTCTTATAAATATACCAATTGAAAAACATTATCAAATACCCAATATCAAAAGAACAACATGAGTTATGATATTTTCCTTATCCAGTTGCAAACTATTCAATCTACTTCATCAAAGTGAACCTAAGTATTTTGTTATTTAGTGCCAAGGCCCAAATTATCACTTGAACTCCTATGAAGACGCCAATGTTTTAGGGCTTTCCCATGGTGTCTCAACGTAAGCACCTAACGATGAAAAAAATATACGAAGAAACTCTAAAATGCTTCTTTCATAATGCAAAAAATAAAAATAAAAAAATTCATTGGACATGCTATAATTTTTATAATAAATTTAATAATTAATATATTAAAAAATTAATATAACAATAAAAATATTAAAATAAATTATCAAAAAATTTAATTAAAATAATTTGAATGGGGTGGTTTTTATCATTTAAATGAAAAACTAAGTTATAATGGGTTTTGTCACCTCCACTAAGTGTAATTGAAAGTTAAATTGTGCTTTATGACATAGATTGTGTCAGGTTTACAATTAGTAATATTTTTTTGTTGTTTTTTTTGTGATTGGAAACATATTTTTCCAGGATGTTATGAACAACTCAAAAGTAAAAGTAGGAGTTGAATTGTTCTAAAGTTTTGTTTTTTAAAGATATTTTTTTGTTTAATTTTATCTAAAATTTAGATAGAAATTGTTGAATCTGCAAATTTGTCTGATCAATTTTATGTAATTGTTGAATCTACAATTTTGTGATAGATTTAAGTCGCAAGAATACACAGTGGATCTCGTAGATCCACTGTGTATTCTTCGTGGCTACGATCAGTCTGAGTCGTCAGAGTATAGATCCACATTGTATCTTCGGTGGCTATACCTTCTTATCAATACAATTGTGGATCCGCAGTGTATTTTATGGCGGCCATATCTTGCAAGTCTTGATCACCCAAGCATAGGTATGCATGCCTTGGGTTTTGAAACATGTCATAATATTTGGTGGATATTTGTGTGTGGCTTTCGTCAGGTTCTCCGAGTCTATACCCTTGCTTGAAAGTCTACAAATCATTTCAGTTATCAATCCTCATCTTCTAACTTCATGCTTTGGGGGGCATTCTGTTACACGTCAATATTACTCAACTAGATAAATGTCACATGTTCCTCTCAATTGTCATAAGTGTCACATGTTCCTTGCAACTTTCGCAAGTGTCGCAAGTTGTTCACAAGTGTCGCAAATGTTGTTCAAGCGTACTTCCATAATAACGACACTAAGGAGGCACTTAAAACATCTCATACACTTGATTTGGAGGAGGGTAAATGGTTAACTAAAGTCAAGGAACTCTTATCACCTAAAAGGAGCCCTTAAAACAGGGTTTTGAAGGAGAGCGCTCCCCTATGGCATCCTTAGGAGCGCTGGCGCTCCCCCACAAACTACTGGGGAGCGTTATAACAACAAACTACTTCTCTGAGAGAGCGTTGCCCATCCTTAGAGCATTGACGCTCCCCTTGAGCCTCCTAGGGAGCGTTATAGCGCCCTGATGCCTCTTTTGAGGGAGCGCTATCTAATTTGAGGCAGTGGTTGGCCCGTTGAGGAGAATAAGGGGAGGATCTCTCAAGTTTAGAAGGAAATTGCATTCGAATTCTTGGTTCCATCGGGAGATCCCTGATCTAAGGAGGGGATTTCTCAACTTATTCTAAAGATAACTCAAGAGGTTAAGCTTCTCTTAACCTATATAAGCAGGCTCTATGGTGGTGAAAAGGGGGAAGAATTGCTAGCATGAAACCTATGATCTCATAGGAAACACACAATCAGTCAAAGGAGAGTGATCAGAGAAGCTGCTATCATCCAGGTTGTGGATCTTTCGAGCAAGGGTTAGACAAAGGGAACTTGACGAAGCTATCGCATTCGCATCTACGATTGTAAGTATTGTTGTCGTTATTCTCATTAATATGACACGCTTGGCTTGTTTCTTTCTAGTTTGTGTCTGATCTTACATGAAGTTATCATTGATAGACAGATCTATTTTCAAGCTAATATCAATAGAGTAGGAAGTGGCCGTACTATTGTTTTGTCTACAGGGCTCATCGAGGAGCAAAAGTTTGGAGCTCAACTCGGAGCGTGCAGGAACAAACGTCGATAAAAAGGTACTTCTGTTCTCCTTCCTCCTCATGCATTAGTTTGTATATATTTGAAAGGAAGTCAGTGTCTACGTTAAGCACTTTCTATCTTAGAGTTTAGGTTCTAGCTCTTTGAGGCAATCTACCTGTCTGCAGGGAGATTTTCCTACAACAGTCCTTTATTTGGATCTTGGACATCGACAATAGTAGAAATGGTGTAAAAATACCTGATATTGTTCACGTCGGGTATTCAGTTTTCATATGTGCAGGTACTTGGTCATCCTCCATCCGTGCTACCCTTTCAGGTATATCATCGATACTGGCATGTAGTCATTCCCTCTGAATATCATTTGCATCTCTAGTAACACCCTCTGATATTTACATGTAGGGTCCATATATCTGGCTCTACAGTACCGTCACCTCCACTACATTTTGGTACTATCACTCAGTAGCACTCTTCCCCACATGATTTTTTCTATTCATAGTCCCCCTTGGCATTTCGACACTCATACTTCTTTTACCCTTTAGAGATGGGAGTCCCGTTAGTCTTACGCATTTTTTGAGAATCAACCACATACTCCTCCTCATTTTGCTAACTTACCCAATGGACTTCTAGGTTACCTCATCATGGTTCTATGTTGACTGCACTTCCATAGTATCATTCACCATCCATTTCATCCACCATCATTTTTCACATTTGCAGATTGTCCCCCATACATTTCCCTAATACAGAAACCCGCCTATGGGGCCCCAACACTCCACTTAGTTTTACAAGAAACTTGTGCTATCATCAGGCCATGCCATCTTACACTGGGGCACCCGTTTATGTATCTGTACAGTTATCCCAACTTATTTTTTTATTCTTTTGGTAATTATACAATCCCTTTTTTCGCATTTTCATAGCTTTCTATTGTTTTCTTTAGCGACCTTCCTTTTCCTGGAAAAGCAAACCTTGTCGCCCTTGGTTGGGGAATTTTTCACTTCCTCTCATCAATGACATTATCCATAAACCCCGAGTATCTTACAGTCCATACACCTTTTTTATCTTTGTGTTTGTCCATTTTGTCACGCCTCTGGCACAACTCACCCTCATCTAGTCGTCCCCCTGACGCTAGATTCAGTTTTACGGTTATTGCCACTTTGCATATCTCCCCAACCAGGGGTAGTCTTGAGTCTCACCGCATCTTGACTTCGTCCATATATCTCATCAGTTCTTGATCTCATCCAATGTATGTCAGGGAGCCTTTTCTTCTTGGAGTCGCATCACCCTTTCTATCGACATCAACACAGTTTCTAGAAGGGCAACAATATCTTGACTCTCATTACCTTTACAATGAGGAGTCTCGGACGGCACAGGGAAAACCACCATTGTTCTTTGTTGTTGTTGACCCCCATAACATTCGACTTCAACACTATCTCATCTTATGGTGGGTCTTACTTTATGACTATTGCAGTTGTTTTATCTTAGCCAAAGACCTCTGAAAATTGATCGACTATCAATGTCTGCACATTATCGACACTTCTCGTAGGTGTCCTTACCTTTTTCATAGTTTTTTCACCATCATAATTGTTCTTTGTTATTATCAAACCACCTCAGAGGGCGCTACAGTGATCTACTTCCACACACAACTTCAGTTACTGTATTACATCTTTTTTTAGTTACATGACACGAGCATGGGGCATGCCTGCCTCGTTTGTACACAATTTATTTTTCACACCTTGCAAAAGGTTGGGTCCTACAGGTTGCCCTCTCCCTCCAACGGGTCACTCTTGATGCTCTCATTATCGCTCTTTCTTACAATGGCACTCTCAGTAGAAGAAACATTGATGAATTTTTGCTATACGTATGCTCCTAACCTCATCCATCATGGGGCATTTGTTATCACTGAAATTTCATCTACAAATGGTTATAGGAATCCAGCATCTATTAGTTCACCCATATACCAAAAATTCATTTCCAAAAGGTCCAAAACTATACAACCAACAATAAAATCAACATGCAATAATACTACACAAGGAGCGTGCACACATGCGCCATTCATAAATGCAGGAAAAGCGCACATGCGCACGATGCACGATTGTGGATGCAAAAAACCATGTATCCCTCAAAATGGTGCATTTATGATATTGGTTGGCCTCCCACCCACTTCTGGTTCATCTTCCAAGTCGATTTGACATCCAAATCTCGGATGGATCCGGCTGGGTGGCTGGTCAAAGACCTAAGGGTGCCCTAAGTGGCCCCCTGTTCACAGTAAAAGTTGGTTGAATAATGCCTCAAAGTTATGCTATAAAATAGGCCATGGGTGCACTACATTTTAAAAAGGAATTCATTTGTATTTTTATGTTGCTGATATTCTCTTGGAGGATCCTCTTTCCTCATCAAGAGCATGCTAGCACCATTTCAGTTAGCCATTCATATCACCTCTAGATTAGATGTGCTTCGGATTCTCTTCACCATTTCAATTTAATTCCTCACTTGTAAGAAGAGATCAACATTTGGGGGTCCAAGAGCCCTCCCTTGGAGGAAGAGGGGACCCAAAGTCTCCCTTTCTCTTTGGTGTTTTATTTCCACTAATATAATCCTTTCCATTGGTGGGGTGAGTCTTGTTTGTTTCTTATTCTAATGTCCTTATGCACTATAGTTTAATTCCTTTTATCATTCTTAGTTTAATTCTTTTCTTATCTTTTATGCTTTGTATTTCTAACTCTTTCCTCTACTGTTGTCTTGCCTAGTTGACCCAACTGGGCTTGTAAGCACGCTTATTTTCCTCATTTAGGTGACAAAAGAGGTGTAACACTACCTACGTGAGGGGTTAGGGAGGTTAGGTCCCTAACATAAGAAATATGAGTTTTCCTAGTAACCATTGGTGTATTTGGGGTATGTGATTGGTGGAGGGGAACTCAATATAGATCATGCAAAGATGGAGGCCATCCTAAAGTGGCCATTTCCTAATAATGGCATTGAAGTTAAGAGTTTTATTGGGGAATATTAGTACCTATGGAAGTTTATATCATCCTTTAAAGTTTTATCTATGTCACTTCATGGCATAACAAGTAGCGATAAGAGTTTCCAATGGGGAAATAATCAATAGAAAGCGTTCAATGAGATAAAATGGAAGATCATTCCACCACCAGTTCTTGCATTTCCTAACTTGAAGAATCATTTCAAAGTGGAGATATATGCAAGTGAGTATTCTTGATGCAAGGATGTAAGCTGATATGCTATCATTTTGAAATGTTTCATGTTGGATTCTTGAACTACCCTATGTATGATCATGAACTTTATGCCCGGATTCAATATGTTAAGAAGTGGAAGAACTATCTGATGGTAAAATAAACCATTATCCACACTAATAATTGGCCACTACAATATTTGTAGGCCCAAAGTAAGCTTCAACAAACCGAACACTACAAGTGGATGGTGTTTTTGTAGAAAGTTCATCTAGTCGTCAAATATAGGAAGGGAAGAACTAATAACTTGGTAGACATGCTTTCAACACCACCCAGATCCAACATTGTACAACTTTGGTAACTCTTATGCACATGGATCCTTTTACCCATGATGCAGACATGAAAGATGAGGAATTTAAAGAGGTGTTTCAACAACTACAAGGAAAAATTCATATAGAAGAAGGTGATGGTAAGGCTCACTACCATCTATGAAATGGGTTTTTATACAAGTTGGACAAGAATTGTGCTCCTAAAGGTGAAAGTCTACAAATTATCATAGAGGCTCACACCTCCAAGGCAATGTGACATTTTTTTATTGGGGATATAGTTGCTAACTTACAAAGGTATGTGTACTAGCCCAAAATGTAAAATATGTAGCTTAGTTTATTAGAGGATGCATATTTTGTTGTATTAGCAAGCCTAGTAGTAGAAATCAAGGTTTATACCATTCCTTCCCTATACCCATTAGACCCTGGGATCACATCACCATAGATTTTGTGGGTGGTTTTCCAACTGCCAAGAAGGGACATGACTATGTATTTGTTGTAGTTGATAGGTTAAGTAAGATGTGCATTCTTATGCCTTGTAAAATGACTATCAAAGGATAAGAAGTAGAAAACAATTTTTTTGAATAGGTATGGGTGCACTTTGGGATACCAAGGAGTATCATCTTTGTTGAAATTACTAAGACAACTAAGAGGGGGGGTGAATCAGTTGTTATTATGCTTAAACAATTTTAAGTCTATTAGACCATTCTTAATCTTTCGTCAAGTGATCATCAATATTATGCAACATATGGACAACATAAATAATGAGCATCAGTCACACATAAGATATACACAGAGATAGATTTTCACGAGGAAACCCATAAAGGGAGAAAACCTCTTGTTCTTCGAAATGATAGGCATTCTTTTAAGTTATGTACATCATCTATGTTTGAGCACCAACTCAAAGTGAGGCTATTGCCTTTGTTTTACAAGCTCCAACTTGTTGAGAGCACCAACTCTTTGGTTTCTCTAGCACCGACTATAAGGAAGCACCAACTCCCTGAGTGTTCCAGCACCGACTAGATGGAAACACCTACTTCCACTTATACAAGAACCAACTTGTTTGAGAGCACAAACTCTCTGGTTTCTCTAGCATTGACTAGAAGGAAGCACCAACTCCCTAAATATTCCAGCACCAACTAGATTTATACAAGCACCAACTTGTATACAGAAAACTCTGTGTTTTTCTGAGCACCACCCTTCCACCCTGTTTTCTAGCCACAACTAGATGGAAGCTACAACTCCCAATATTCAAGCACCAACTCGAATATCAGAGGACCACAGTCCTCCCTAGCACCACCCTACCTCACTGATTATAAATAAATGATTGAATAACCAAAAACACAGATAAATTGATTCTTACCACTTCTTCTCTGTTCTGTAAATCTGGTCTGCTTCTAACTGTTTTTCCATTCTTCTCTTCCTTTGTATGTTCTGCAATTCTGCTCTGCCTCAAGTTGTTCTGCAATTTTTCTCTTGCTTCTACCTATTCCTCATTTGTTACTTATCTCTGAGTTTTATCTCACACTGAGCATACTGTCGGTCTCACACTGCGCATACTGTAATTTTCTCTTTCTTACAGTTCAAATCCTTTTTCATTCAGAACAACCAACCATGCACAGTCACTGCATGTTTCTTTTATACTGTACAACACCTTCAGCTACCCCTCAAACCCTAGAACAACGCTTCAAAAACTGAAACACCAACCGTCCAAGAACCATGATTCAGTTCTGCTAACTGAATCGTAACTGATCAATTAATCGTGAAGAGCAACAGTAGCCCTTCGATCAAATTTCCAAGTATCCAACACCATTGGATTACAAGCACAGGGTCTTGCATTGATTTCGCCATTTCGCATTTCAGCATTCCGGCATTTTGGCATTCCTATGGTGAAGAGTCTCGACACTCAAAGTTGCAATCCCCAAAATGGAGCCAGATCAACGGTCCACAAAACTTCATTATCTGATCCCTTCTTTTCTTAATCGAATGGCTGACGAGATTTCGGTGTTTTTCCTTTCAGGTTTTCAAGATTCACAATAGTCCCTTTCGGCATTTCGGAGTTCGAGACTTCATGATGGTGGAGTTTCTGCTTGCTATGTAAAACCCTGAAATAGAAAGTTTTGGTGTAACGTAAACCTGCTGACGTCACAAGTGGATTGACATGTGTTGAATAACTTCCACGTGTCACTCTGATTCATGACTTACATGTTCCTGAAATGTTGAATCAACTTGACACTTGTCATTTCCTGATTGTGCCACATGTCCTTAGCTGACGTGGTTTTTTGATGTGTCTGTTTTGGGATTTCGAGGTTCGCTACTTCAAAGGTTAAAGTTCCTTTGATCTTTGATTTCTCGGTCTGCGAAACTTTGAAATGGAGCCTTTGTTGATGTGCCTGTTTCGTGATTTCGGCGTTTCGTATTTCGCAACTTCGGGACTCCTGTGATGAAGAGTCTCGACTCTTAACTCCTCCAACTCCTGGTATCCGAAACTACGAAATGGAGATTAAGTCGTGGTTTGATGTGCCTGTTTCAGGATATCGACGTTTCTCATTTCCCAACTTCGGGACTCCTGTGATGAAGAGTCTCGACTCTTGACTCCTCCAACTCCCGATATCCGAAACACCAAAATGGAGATTAAGTCGTGGTTTGATGTTTCAGGATTTTCTGCCATGAGTTGCTTCCTTGACTCCTGGAGTTTACGCTTCTGATATTTCCATGCGATCATCGTTGCATTGTTGGTCTTGCCACTTTATCTTGTTCGTCATCGTCGAGTTGAGCTTGCCATCAATGACAAACAAATACTTTTCCTTCTGTCTGCCCGTAATGAATATGCCAACAATATCCCCTTTTGGCATTGATGGAAACCTTGAATAAACTACTCATAGCATCCTTACCATTACACTTTCTCCCCCTTTGACATCAATGTCAAAGAAGTAACACGCTCCCCCTCAGCTGTTGCAGTACAAACTCCCCCTATCAACTATGAGCAACTTAGAAATACAACAGATATTCAATAAGTACTCCCCCTGACAGCTATAAGCAGATTAGATGAAAGAAGTTATAACCCCCAACTTTTGACAAAGATATCCAAAAGGGGTTGCTGCTAACAGTTTAGTAAAGATATCAGCTATTTGTTCTGTGGAAGGAATATAATTCACTTGAACAATTCTGTTTGTAACTTGTTCTCTGAGAAAATGGTATTTTATTGGTATGTACTTAGATTTTCAATGAAGTACAAGATTCTTAGAGAGACTAATGGCACTGGTGTTATCACAGTGAAGTGGAATGGGATCAGTGTAAGTTACCTTCAAATCTACAAGAGTCTATATCATCCATAAAATTTGTGTGCAGCAAGTAGCAACAGCAATGTATTCTGCCTCTGTAGTTGATAATGAAATGGATCCTTTCTTTTTACTAAGCCATGCTACTAATGAGTCACCTAGGAAAAATTCTCCTCCACTGGTGCTTTTTCTCTCATCAACACAGTTTGCCCAATCAACATATGAATATGCAGTTAACTGAAAGTTCTGATTTCTGGGATACCACAAATCGTAATTCATTGTGCCCTTCAAGTACTTGAATATCCTTGTTACCGCTACTAGATGACTTTGTTTAGGATCAAACTGATAGCGACCTACCATTCTAACAACTTGCATTATATCAGTACGGGATGTTGTGATGTACAAAAGACTGCCTATCATTGATCGATATGTCTTTTGATCAACATCCAGTGAAATATTATATTTACTAAGCTTGCAACCAACCACCATAGGTGTGCTAACAAGAGAGGAATCCTCCATCTAAAATTTCTTCAACATCTCTTTCAAATATTTTTCTTGAGAGATAAATATTCCTACAGAACTCTGATTTACTTGTAAACCAAGAAATTATGACAGTTCTCCTATCATGGACATATCAAACTTTGTTTGCATAGAGTTAGCAAACCATTGGACAGATGATTCATTAGTACAACCAAAAATAATATCATCTACATAAACCAAAACAATTAGTAAATTTTCACCTTCAGACTTAATGTAGAGATTGTTGTCAACAATACCTTTCTTGAACCCTTTGTCTTGTAAAAATTTGTCCAGTCTATAATACCAAGCTCATGGTGCTTGTTTCAGTCCAT
>JZKD02S1329221.1:692522-711380 GCA_000966675.3 Picea glauca | reverse complement strand
CCGATTAGACGTCGATTCAAAACCATTTTAATGAGTGTGACAAGGACAAGATCACTCGGCCATTTTTTCACTTTTAAGGAGTCTGAAAAAAGCTTAACTATGGACTCCGTCAGGATTATTCTTCAGGACCAATTTAACGAGTGTGAAAGAATAATGTCACTCGGTGATCTTTTCAATTTTAGGGAGTCTGAAAAGAGATTAACTATGGACTCCGTGGGGGTGTATTTTTCGTAAGTTTAGTCCCTCGGGCCCGAAAAAGGGATAAAATTATACCTGAGAGTACTCTTCTAAAGAACGAAATTTCTATAGAGTATACCTTTGTTCGTACAGTTGACCGTCCGAACCGAAAAAGGAGTAAACTACCGCCGGACAGACGTGACTTCAAATTTCAGTTTAATAAGCGTGAAAGGCCACAAGATCGCTTGGCAATATTTTCATGTTTAGAGGGTCTGAAAAGGGCTTAAAAGGAGACCCGCCATTTTTTGGGAGTCCTGATGGTGAGACAAAGAGCAAAGAAGAATCATGCAAATGAGGCTCAAAATCATATTCAGGAAAGACTATAAGGACTCTTGAGCCTACATTGTTTTTAGAGACGGCATGGACACCATAATGCAACCAGGACCTACCTAGGGTATCCATGTTCTGGTAAGATCTACCGCCAAGTCGTGACACTTCTAAAGCAGATATGATGGTTCTGTGTCACAACCTGATGGGATCGATCCTATAGCAGAGGAAAAATACAACAAGACGCAAAAGTCGAGGTAGTTACCTAACCTATGCTCAAGTTGATTCTTGGAAAAAATTTCATGGACCGTCAAAATTTTCTCAAAACTCAAAAAAATGTCCCAATACCCGATCAAATCCCTCCCATATAACTCCTGAATCACTCTAAATGGTTTTTGGTATAAAGAAACTGATAAGGGAGGCCAAAAAAGTGACAAAAAGAGACCAAAAAGTCTATAAATAGAAGTCGACAGCTCATTATCACTATTGCTGATTTGGAAATTGACTCTGGAGCCAAAAGACCCCCTTTGCTAAAAACGGTGATTCCAGGAGCTACAGTGGACGAAACAAACTTCCACTTGGACCAAGTAAGTACAAACTCCCCTATCTAGCTATTCAATTCTTCAATTTTGCCTTTAAGTTCATTTTTTGGGTGGGCGTCGACCTTAAAAAGGTTCGCCTAGGTCCACACGGGGTATATATGGACAGGTCGCGTGTACCCGTGGGCAGAGTAAAGACTGTTCGCGTGTACACGCGACTGTCACTTAAACAGAGCGCGTGGACCCCGTTTTTTAGAGAAAAAAGAACCAAACAGCCTACTAACCCCCCTGAACTTTGCTGTGTTGGCAGGATGTATGTCCAGTGGAGGGAAAGGGAGCATGAAGCAATCAGTGAGTTGGTCATGGGAGATCCGAATGTCGTGGCCGTGTTGATGCAATGTGGTTTACTAAAGTTCTTCGCGTGTCCATTTTTGCGAGAACAACCAAGGCTACTGAATTCCTTGATTGACCACTGGCACCCTGATGCAGAGGCCTTCATGCTAGAGGGGAAATCACTGGTTCCCACCACTGAGGATATCTACTTTTTGACTGGCCTCTCAAGGAGAGGGGAACCAGTCAACTTCAGGACGTTTCCTATGGGACCGAATAACATATCGGAACTGATAGTCGAGCACTGTGAGGATGGGACTAACCGTGTGAGCTCCCAAGTACTCATCAGTAATATCACTAACCTATCGCTGCAGGCAATATTATTACTGATTGGGCAGATTACCGGTTCAGCAGCCTTGCATTAGGCGTCTCGCGCACAGATGAACTGTGCTATCCAGTGCTTGAATGCACAGATTTTTGACTGAAGTACCACATTGCTTGAGTGCATGAAGAGGAAATTTACAGATTGCCGACAGTGGACACAAAGGAACTTCAGGTTTGGGACGATTTTATGTTCATTCTTCTTTGAGAGAGTTCTGAGCTTTAGTCCTTGGGAAGTGGTACAAGGACATCATGCCTCTTTCCCTATAGTATGTAGATGGGCAGTATTACTGTCGCGACAGGGTGGTGGAAGGACCAATGAGTCCTTCAATGATGAATTCTTTGCATGGTTGTCATGGAAGTTCCCTGTGATCGAGGATTGCCCATATGCAGGGATAGATTTTTCTAGAGATCCTGAGATACCCGTGCCTCCTAGTGAGGAGCGAGGGGAGATGGGTAAGTCTCCACATTTGTAGTTTTTTTTTTTTTGTTTGGTTTGTATATCATTTTTTTATATGCCAGAGTATTTGATGGGTATACGTTTGTTGCATGCAAATGTGGGACCCATGCGACCTGTTGATTATGCACAGAACAGGCATCGTCCTCGGCCAAAAGCCGCAGCTGTCGCCGCTGGGGGAGCAGCAGTAGCAGGGAACCTCCCAGTCGGGGAGGCTGAGAGGGTCCTTAGACGAGTTGAGCGGAACTTCACTGCACTCACTCACATAGTCCTGATGGCAGAGATAGAGGACCTACCGCCATCCATGCAGCCTCATGTAGTGGGGGCACCTCGGACGTGGGTCCGATTGTTTAGGTGTTTATCCCATGCTATGGACTATTATAACAGGGCCCATAGACCCTAAACCTACTTAGACTTTTTATGTGCCACGAGCACTTTACTTGTATATATTTTTTGAGGGCATAAGCCCTGTGAATCGTTATTAGTCCCATTTTTTAGGCGCTTGCGTCCATCTATGTACTCTGGTTGTTTTATGATGTTATATATGGTTTTTTTGATCTTTTGTGTCTTATGGATCACATGTGCAAAAATGTATTTACATGCTTATGTCAATGTTCTTTCATATGTGTGAAATATGCCAATCTAAAATTTGATTAGCTAGAGTATCTATAATTTGGTTTAATCTCCTAGGAACATGAAAATATGTAATATAATCAAAGTTTCGTTCTAAGAGACATACCCTAAGGAATCGTTGGTGTAAAGTTGGATCATGAACCCGATATACTCTGTTTAGCTGTGACACAACCAGTTGAGCATCAAGATAGAACCGGAGATGAGAGATACCTAATGACAAGGTGTCACAAAGCAACTCAATAACTGCACTATACTTTACGACATTATTTGTGGTGTCACTCAAGCATATACCTCCAGAAGATAACAACTGGCCCTGAGGTGTAAAGATTACCCAAGCTGCGGAGGCAAGCCTCCGAGTGTACCGACTAGCACCATCTACATACCCAACGAACATCTTGAAATCACTTGACAACTGCCATATTGACGAAAGATAATATCAATGACACGTCCATAACACTTAAAAGAAACTAAAAAGTAATAGTACAAAGACTATACATATGTTACAAAAAGTTACCCACAGTGACCTGCTTATGAGTAATACTTCTTGAGGTAGAGCCCATTTCTAGGCTCCGCCAAAGCATTCCCTTCAAAATCAACCAGACGATAAGCGCCCTTTTTTAATAACTCTTTTATGATGAAGGGTCTGAACCACATGGGTTTGAATTTTCCTACCCCCATGGGGTCCTTATCTTGGTCATAGACCAGGACAAGGTCGCCTTCAAAGAAAATCTGAGGACGAACGGACCTATCATACTGACACTTGAACTTATGTTTATGAGCCCCGTTGGCCAGGGCTGCATCACGACACTGTTCATTGAGCTGCTCAAGGTGTACTAACCGTTCTTCAAGAGGAGAAGTGTCTGGAAATAATTGCACTGCCAATTTTAGAGATGGGATCTGACATTCAATGGGAAAGACTGCCTCCAACCCGTAAACAAGTTGAAAAGGTGAGAAACTGGTTGCAGTCTTAACAGATGTTCGGTAAGCCCATAATGTCGAGTACAACATCAAATGTCAATTTGACTTGGCTGAGTTGATAGTTCGCTGTAGAATAGTCTTAAGAGTTTTGTTTACAGCTTCCACCTGCCCATTGGCTTGGGGGTAGTAGGGTGATGAATGATCTTGCCGTAACCCAAGCTTTGATGTTAACTCAGTCATCATTTGGTTCTGAAAGTGACTTCCATGGTCAGTGACAATCTCTCTTGGGACGCCGAACCTTGCTATAATCTGGTTGAATAAAAAGAGAGTTGCAGTCTCTCCATCATCTCTAAACGTTGGCATAGCTTCGACCCACTTAGTGAAGTAGTCGACAACTACGATGATATAGCGGTGCCCCCTTGCTGACGGGGGGTTGCAAGTAGTGTAATCAATCCCCCATTTGGTGAAGGGACCAACTGTGATGACAGGAAACATAGGAGCGGGATGTGCCCTCATCTTCCAAGAGAATACTTGGCATGGATGGCACTTCTTGACCAATTCTATACAATCTTTGATAAGTGTCGGCCAGAAGTAACCTGCTCGTAGAATCTTTTGGGTTGTTTCCAACCCAGAAAAATGACCACCACAAGCTCTAGTATGGAAATCGTTGAGCATGATGACTGCCTCCTCATGTGCGAGACATCGACGTAAGATGTAGTCTACACCTCTTCGATACAACGTATCATTGAGTATGAGATAATTCTTAGCCTGATGGCATATACGCTGACGCTCATCACGACAAGCAGAAGTGGGGCACTTCAAAGTCTGGAGATAGATAAGTATATCTCTGTACCAGGGATATGAAGATGTGATCAAGAACATATCTCCCCGGATAGGCGATTCTTTAGGCACAACGTCACCTGACTCAACCGGAAGTTCTGAAATAAGCTCTGCGAAGACCAATGACTTTTTGGACTTCGCTAAAACGAAGTCTAAGTCAAACTCTTGGAGGATGACTATCCATCTACTAATTTTTTCGCCTATAACCTATCGTGTCAACATGTACTGGAATGGATTCACGATAGCAATGACGATGGTCTTGCAAAACAGAACATAATGACGGAACCGTTGAACAACATGAACTGCTGCCAATGCAAGTTTTTCAATATGAGAATAATTAAGTTTCGATGCTACGAGGCCTCGGTTCAGGTAATAGATCACGTATTCTGAGAACAAATCATCTTCTTGAACTAAAACCATGCCAATGGTTGACTCTGCGGCAGCCAGATATAATAAGAAATGTTTTTTATAGTTAGGTGGTCGTAGCAGAGGCGCAGTTGTGAGGGCGTGTTTTAAGGCATTGAAAGAGCATTGAGCGGCTTCATCCCAGTAAAAAGGAACATCTTTCTTCAGTAAGCGCATAAATCCCTTGGTGATTTCGACATAGTTGGAGATGAAGCATCGTAAAAAGTTTTCCTTGCTTTGTAGACTTTGAAGTTGAAGAATTGTGCATGGGGGGCGCAACTGGATTATTGTCTCCATCTTGAGAGGATCGACCATGATCCCTATTGTTGATACGATGAAACCTAACAAACGTCTCGACGTTACGCAAAAGCTACACTTGTTTAGATTCAAGCGAATCCTAAAGTAGCGACAATGTTCGAAGATAAGTCTAAGGTGTGTGGGATGATCCTTTCTCTTGCAAGATCATGATTCTAAATCATCTAGATAGGCCTCGACTATATGCTTGAGATCGTGAAAGGAAAAAGACATGGCCCGCTGGAAAGTGGCTCCAACATTTTTAAGACCAAAAGGCATTTTACGATATGCGAATGTACCCCACGGACAAATGAATGTCGTTTTGTGTTGGTCTTCGGGTTTGATTTGGATTTGATTGTGTCCTGAAAAACTGTCCATGAAAGAAAAGGCTTCGCAACCAGCACATTCATCAATGATCTGGTCAATGAATGGTGTTGGAAAATTATCTTTGGGACATGCCTTGTTCAAATCACGAAAATTGGTACATACACGAATCGTGCCTTGTTTTTTATTGACCGGCACAGGATTGGACACCCATTGAGTCAAATGGATAGGATAAATAAAACCTGCCTTTAGCAATTTCTCAACCTCAATCTTGATGGTTGTTGCTTTCTTGGGGTTAACTAGACGAAGTTTCTGTCGAACACGCTTGGCATCAGGATACGTTGTGATTTCATGTTCAACTATTTTTGGATCAATACCTTGCATTTCTTCATAAGACCAGGCAAAAATGTCGTGAAATTATTTTAAAAGATCTGTGTAGATTTGAATCTCTTCAGGGGAGCAATCCGCTCCGACGAAGACATTCTCCACGATGCCAGGGTTTTGGGAGATGTTGATTGGTATAGTTTTAGCGATAGTCACCATATTTCCCTCAGCATAAATTTCATGTGTAGCTATGAGATTAATAGGACATGACTGATATCCCATCATGGTCACGGTGAATTCTCCTACTTCGATTCGGCTTAACTCTGGGAGAAAATATGATCTGTGATGAAGATCTTCCCAAGGTTTGTCCGAACTAGTCATTGCTTCGATTACTGCTTCATCAGAAGGAAAGACTAAGTCTAACGAATCGACGTTAGCGAGATAACCCTGAGCCCAAATAGGCTCTAGAAGTGAATCTAACTCTTGTGCAGGAGTTGGATCCGTGTTAGCTGAATCTTGCTGGACTAAAGAGTACACTACTTCAGTGGCAGACAAGGGCATGGACATGCCTAGGTGCCCTATCTCATCCATCGTGGCTGATGGGGAAGGAAGAATCCATGGATCCTCGAAGTAAGTCGTGCGGAATGATGAAACCTGAAAAATCTCAACCTTATGGTGATTAGATATAAATTGGATATCGTCGTGAGGAGGTGGGTAGTCAAAGGTACCCATCAAAGATGGGCACAAACCAACTCCTACATTGACTACACCTGGTTGAGGATTATCAATCAATGGGACCGTGGATGCCCCCAAAGCTGGGTCAGGTCTAGAGAAAGACAATTGATCAATGGTCACTATCCGACCCTCGTGCGGAAACAACAAGACCCGAAAAACTGTAGCAACCATAGCTTGCATAGCATAAGTCCAACTCCATCTTAACAAGAGGTTATAGTCGAGGGGAGCATCGAATACCTCTACTTCGACACACACGGTCTTCCCTTCTAACTGCACAAGGAAAGAGGGAACGATGCCATGTGGTCAGAATGAACAACCGTCGAAAGCAGTGAGAAGAGTAGGTGATGGAGACAAAACGAGTTGGCCAATGGCCTTCCAACATGCCAATGACATAACACATGCCGAGGCGCCCTCGTCGACCACCGTGCAGAAGATATTCTGTATAAAAGTTTTCATGGGGTAAGCCACTACTATTTGAAACGCTACGTGGTAAGGCAGACGAGGTTTTAAGTCAGCTGTATCTAACATGATGGTACCTGGATTACAAGTCTCAGTAGAGCCCAAAGAGGTTAACAAGGCTTTCCTCTGAGCATGGCAGCTTTGGAGGACCTCCAAAGAAAACATCGCACAAGAGGTTTGTGATAAATCTTCCACCACAGAGTAGTTCTGGGCGGCCCTTGCGTTTGGGTTATGAGAAGCTTTTTTAAATGCACCTTTTGGAATACGTGTCATTGTTTCTCCCAACGTCTTCTCAATCTGTAGAGAAAGAGATGGGAGGTCAACTTCTTTACCCTTCTCAAAAGCGCTTGGTTTACTATAATCATGTGCTCTAGTTGATATGAAAGCATCACCCCTGACCATATATACGTTCGCGGATGAGGGATTGTTCGAAGGCGCGCAGGTTTCTTGGCTACCCCCTTCCGTGCTTGCAGAGGCTTGAGTTAGGTTTTGCCCATGTTGAAAGGGATTAGTCAACACTGCTTGTTGTTGCTGTGTGACAAACTTTTGGGCCTCTACAAGTCGAGGACATAGATGGGTCGGGTGATCTTCCGCACACAAGTTGCATGGATACCTCGCCTTCCATTTTTTAGTGTTGTCCCCGCCAACATTATCATTGGGTTTTTTATCCCCCTTACCCTTCTTTCGTTGTTTTTTCTTCCCTTCAGGTTGCTGGGTGGCCTTTGGGTTAGTCGACTGCACTGTGTGTACCTCCGACGTTTGGGTAGGGGGAGCAGCCAAAGCAGTAGTTTGGTTGGCCGCTGTTTGTTTTATGGATAACTGTTGCAACTACTTTGTCAATTGCTCAGCGGGCTTGGTTTGTGTTGAACCGACAATACCATCAACATGCGGTCCAACTCTCTGTCTAGTTTTATCCAGTATTGAACGTGACGCATCTGGAAAGATGTTGTATTATAAACCAGACTGAGAATAGATGAGCTCAAAGTGTTGATCCCTCATGATGGCGTCTTCTTCAGAGAAAAATTCAGATGTTGCGACGTCTTTGGATAACTGTGGAACCAAAGACTTAAGGAACCACTCAAGCAGGAATGTTGGTGGGACTGGTACTTTGATTAAACTCTTCCGGCGTCTCCATTCTTGGATGTGATCAGAGATATGGTCCGCTGTTGTCTGTTCGAAATTAGCGAGCAGCTCTGTGCCAACGTCGTATCTCACAGGTAACTGGAAATGGTTAAGGAAAGCCATTGCCAGTTCGCCAAAAGAAGAGTATCTTGAGCGATCGAGCTCAATGTACCATTTTGCGACACTCCCAATGAGAGTACGTTGAAATAATCTCAATTGTACGAAGTCATTTTTCAATGAGTTAGATGAGCACCAAAGATGAAAGGTAGTCACATGATCTCCTGGATATTCATTAGGCTTGGTTTCGAACTTTGGAATGTTCGAAGGAAACTTCGTCAGCATAGGAGGCCAACGCGGATCGTGACAAATGGGGTCATTCAACAACCTTGTCAAATATGGCAAGTGTAAAGTTGTCAGGAAAGGTAGTTTGGGTTGCTGCTGATAACCTGGGAAAAAGGGTCATGGAGTTTGACTGGCACCAGGTTGCCAGGAAAAGTTTGGCTGCTGGCCCGGATTCTGGTAAAAACCATGGCCCTGGCTAGCGTAAGGATTTTTCATATGTGGAGACATCATTGGCTGATTTCCCAAATAGGAAATAGATTGTTGGGCATGCATTGTGTTTGAAGGACTTTGGGAAGGATTACCCCATGCCGATCCCGTAGGGATAGGAATAGTAGTTTGTCCAGGGTTCCATTGATTGTGGAAAGAATTACCTCAGATCGACATTCCGGAGGAGGGAACAGATCCTTGCCTTGAATTCCAAGGTCCTGCTAAGTTTTCCCCCTATGCAGGAATAGTACCCTACCCAAGAGTAGATTGTCCAAAAATGGGGTTGCCCTCAGTCGAGAAAGCGGCTAATGAGAAGGCGTTATTACCAAGCATTTTGTTCCAAGAAAACGGTGTCGAACCTATCGGCATACTATGCGAAGGTGGTCCTTGACTCCCTGCTCCAAATAAACTATTGTGTGTAGGTTGCCCAACGGATTGTTGATGCGAACCACCAAGTGAAGGGGACGAAGAAGGGATATGACCTCCTTCATAAGGAAAAGTGTTAAAAGGGACAGGAGTGCCCCCCATGTGACCTTGCAGAGGAGCTCTAGAGCTCCCTATCCCCATACCCAAAGTCTGTAAAGTGGAGTAGGACAGTACAGGACTTGTACCCGAACTAGGCATACCATATGAGAACGGAGGGCCTGTCGCACTAGGTGTGAAAGGGGCTGTGGCCACCGCCAAAGACGGGTTCAGACCATTGTGGGAAGTAATTGTGGTCGAGACCATGGTGGCTCGGACCGACGATGGTAGGTTAGGAGATGACGGATCTCCTGTGGTGACAACCGTGGTGGGAATTGAAGAATTCCCGGAAGGAGTAAGAGCATTTGTTTCCATTGCTGTGTGCGACACTGTCTAGCGCTCGTAAAATTGAATTGGTACATTGAAAGGTGCTGAGAGATCAGTGGTTAGGGTTTCAACCGAGCCAAGAGCAGTTTCTTCAAGGTCCAAAATGGTCGATTCTTCTAGGGGTTTTTTGGGCACAATGGTTTGTAACCCGGTCGCTTCAAAAGACCCTTGTTGGTCTAGCTTTCGCCTTAATGGTGGTAGGGGTGGCTCCAGTGTAATCGGCGGTAGGCCAAGAAGCCTTCATGACCGACAGAGCTCAGGATCCTCCACTGTGTGAGAAGATCCAAGAAACTCTAAGGTAGTCTAAATGATCAAAAGTAACACACCCTAAGAAAAAAGTCCCTAGAAGATAAGACAAGCAAACACTAAATTAATTGGAAGAATAGTTACAACAACCAACACTAGAGCAACTTACAGGTGCAAGTGCAACTCGAACACGGAAGCACCCTCTGGGTATACTCTGCAAAGCGTGGCCTGATGTCTGTCCTAGGTACCGCGGTATACCCCCGCAGTCACCTATGTATGTCCCTAACAAAGATTGGCAGCTAGGTTTCCAGCTCGCAAACAGTCACCAGGCGGGTACAGTCGAAAGTCGGGTAGACCACAATGAGCAGGGTATCGAGCCCGAAACCTGTCAAGGGTATCGAGAGAAAATTGTCCAGAAGACAACTAAGGACCTCGAACGGATTCGAGACCCATGAAGCCCCGTGGCAAATGCAAACGACAGAATCCCAAAACAAGCCCTCTATATGTGTTCTCCACTATGATTAGTCCGGCTTTGGAGGGGTTATCTCCGCTACCTTTCCGCACGCGACCTCGTGTTTATCTCCTGTGTTAGAGGGGGGTCCCACATAACTTCCACGAAACTGGACTTAAACACTCCCTATCTCAGACTCCAATGTTTGACTTTAAATGGCCTTGAAGAGTTTCCTCTCCAACCTAATCCAAGGCCCTAGTCCTAAACTAGTTTGTGAACCCTACAAACATAAAATTCTAGTAGATTTTAAATTTAGCGTTACTTTTATGGATTTGTCTTATGTCAAGGGGTATGAGGGTGAAACTGATGATGTGTAAAAGACGAAAGCAAAAAATGAATAAAAAAGATGGAAACAAAACTTTTACTGAATGCAAAATTTCAACAACTTTTCAAAAGAAAGATTTTTTAACTTTCTAAGATTTTGGATAGCAAACTCAAAGGAATTTCACTCGACTACGAGCTACTTATGATCTAAGTGAATAGCAAAAACTTATGAAATAAAAGAATTTTCCCTAGCTAATGATGCAGAAACACACTCTTCAACCAAAGAAGAAAATGAAAAGAGATTTTATTTATTTATTTAAGTGCTAGTAAAGCAAGAAAGGGAAAATACCGACAAGCAAAAAACCAAGAAAAACAATTATGGCTTAAAGAGTATATCACAAAGAATCATATTAAAAAATCACACAATAGCAATTGTAAAAACAATGACTCTCTCACTTGTCTAAAAACCGTAAAAAAAATAAATTATTTTTCTGACAATGTTTTAAATGAGAAAAAGCAAATTAAGGGTAAAAATAATCCTAAGCTACCGATTGTTCAAACAAAGATTCAAACACCTAAGAGGAATACTTCTTATCACAGGAGAGGATGACTGTCGCACCCTTAACACAAAGTAGCCTGTACAAGTATGCGACTGTTACTCAAACAACACACGTGCAAACGTGCACTGAACAAAGATGGAGGGCGTGTACACACAGTCTGACCTTGTACAGGCCGTGTGTATATCTAAACTTTGAGAAAAAATGAAAACAGATAGACCAAACCAGAAAGAGACCACTGATATTGATAACCAGGATCCCTTGAAGTCTTGGATACTCTTTCTAACAGAAAAAAAAATAATGCAAGGAAAAAATATTAAGGCAAAAACAATCTGAGATAAGACTGTTAGCAAACAAGACTCAGACATAATTCCAGAAAACCCCCTGAGAATATATGATTCTGACAGAGAAGAGGAGGACTTCCTATGAGGTTCTATGAACTCCTACACGCTACTGCTACCTCTACAGCTAGCGTTCACACACGGCTTGTAAGAGGATAGGGAACAGGTACACGCGTGCAGGCTGCGTGTACCTCTGTGGGTCCTGAAAAACACAGTCAAGCAAAAGTCAGGGAAAGCTGGTATGGAAAACCAAACTCCCTGCTAGCTCAGACTTTACAGAAACAAAAAGAAAAGACAGGCAAGAAAAACTAGTCTTTAAACTACCCAAAAACTAAAGAAAATTCCAGGAACCCTAAAGAGTTTCTCCCCAGTATGGTCGCCAATTCTATTGTTGGGAAAAACACCCTACGGACTAGAAAATAGAGTTCAGACTTTGCATGTAGATATGACCGAATAGAAATTACTTTCTACCTTCATCCTTAGATTTAAATCCCCTTTTCTTAGTAAATGCATGGAAAGATCAACCTACCTCGTTACCGGCAGTTGATGTCAATCCTCCGTTGTGCTTGATTACTTGTTTGCAATACTCCTTCCAAATATGACCTGCATTCAAGACGAGCAACAACTATGCATGCATACTACTTATATACTAACGGGTTAGAAATCAACATAAACTAATCAAACCATAAAAAGTTCATGAATTGGGACGGGAAAAGCATTCTCTTGATTACTTGAAATGAGTCAACTTACAAAAGTTGAGACCAGCCACCGCTCCTTGAACCTGATCCTGGGCTCCTCTTCTTCTGTCCTTCAACTACTTTTCTTTAAATCTCCTTTGGCATTAGGAAAGGATAAAGGGTTGGGACAATGGGAATACGTAAATGGGCAGAGTTTCTTTGCTATACTCTTCCTCTTTCCAAATGGTACCCCTACCCCTTCTTTTATAGGCTAGAAGGAGCTAGGTATTTGGACGAACCCTCGGCCATGCATGGCGGGAGTTTCAGTTAACTCACCCATAGCTTTTTGTTCGATCGACAACTTTCCTTTTTTCATGATTTTGTTGGTCCACGTGGGCTATTTTGGGTTAGCCAGCATGTACACACATGCAGTATTGAGTTAGGGCACATGGGCCTTTATTCAAGAGGATTTTCAAAGAGTTGTTCAGTAGTGTTTTGGCAAAGAAGGGATATGAGTTGGCCTGATGCCAGGTAAGCATGTGTGGTGCAATTTAGGGTTATAACACAGTCTAAATTTCATTTGGATCCTTGAAATTCTAGTACTTGAGTCGTATTATTGGCAAGGCGAGTGTCAGGGTGGATCCTAATAAGATTGAAGCTATGCAGGATTGGCCTCTCCCTAAGACTCTCAAAATATTGCTGGGTTTTCTAGGTTTAGCCTTCTATTATCACAAATTTGTTAATAATTAAGGAAATATTGTGGTGCCTCTCACTACTCTCCTTAAAAAGAATTCTTTCACTTGGACTCCAACAATTGATCATGCCTTTCAAGCCTTGAAGGCGGCTATGTGCACCACTCCTTTCTTGGCCCTTCCTGACTTCACAAATACCTTTGCCCTGGAATGTGATGCTTATGGGATAGGAGTTGGAGTAGTCCTTATGAAAGATAGTTGGCCTTTGTCCTTTACCAGTAAACAATTTTTAGAGCGACATTTGGGCCAATCAATCTATGAAAAGGAAATGTTGTTTATTCTACATGAAGTGGATCTTAGGCACCCTTATCTATTGGGGCAATGATTCCAAATTAAGAAGGATCATTAGAGCCTCAAGTATTTTATGGAGCAAGATCTTTCATCCTCAGAGCAACAAAAATGGGTGATTAAGATATTTGGATATGATTATGATCAGATCATTTACAAGAAAGAAAAAGACAATTTGGTTGTTGACGCTCTTTCAAGAAAATATGAAGATGAAGGGTACATTTTTTCCCTCTTCTTCATTGTACTAGATTGGTCCAAGTTGTTCACCAAGAATGGCTGCAAGATCCCAAAATTTTGCATCTGATCTAACAATTGCAATTCAATTCTCCAATTTCCCCACTGTACTCTTTGGACAATGATGAAATTCACTACAAAGGTCGTTTGTATTTAAGTAAACAGTAACAAATTAAATCCACGGTGCTTTCTGAGCTTCATGCTACACCCACAGTTGGGCACTCGAGGTTTATCAAAACCTATGATGGGGTCAAACGTTCTTTTTTCTGGGATGGCATGAAATAGGATGTTCTCACTTTTGTGGTGGTATGTGATGTTTGTCAATTCAACAAAGGAGAAACGGTCAAATCTCCTGACACACTACAACCGCTTCCAATTCCACCCACTATTTGGAGGGATATCTCTATGGATTTAATTGTTGTCTTACTTAAATCGGGCAATAAGTCAGTCATCATGGTGGTAGTTGTTCTTATTTACATGTATGCTCATTTATATGCTCTTAAACACCCATTTACCACCTCCATAGTGGCTCAAATGTTCATGGATCATGTCTTCAAGATTCATGGCATGGATCATTCTATTGTTTCTGAGAGAGATCCCACTTTCACCAACAATTTTTGGGGAGAATTGTTTAGGCTACAGGGCACCTAATTGCATCTCAGCACTACCTATCATCCCTAGACTAATGGTCAAAGTGAAGTTTTCAAAAAGAATTTGGAAACATATTTGAGGTGTTTTCATCTGAAAGGAAAAATCAGTGGGATCAATGGTTACCCCTAGTTGAATGGTGGTACAACACTTCTTACCATACAACTAATCACATGACTCCTTTTGAAGAAATATATGGGCAAAATCCACCTTTAGGTCTCTCATAAATTCTCAGTGTCTCGGAGGTCTTGGCGGTTGACCAAACTCTTATAGTTTGAGAGGCTATTCTTCATACCCTCGAAGAGAATTTGGTCATGGCTTAGAATCACATGAAGCAACAAGAATATCAAGGTCTCTCAGAACACCAAGTTGTTGAAGGGGACCAGGTCTTTCTTCGACTACAACCTTATAAGTAGACTTCACTCAAGGCTGACCATTGTCAAAAAATGGCGGCCAAATTTTATGGTCCTTATCCAGTTCTCAAGCGCATGGGACAGGTGGCCCATTAGTTAGCTTTACCTAGTTATTCTAAGCTCCATCCTATTTTTCATGTCTCCTACGTAAAGAAGGTGATTGGAACTAAGTGCCAAACTCAAACTAGTATTCCCGAGTTGGATGAAGAAGGATCCATTTGGTTGCAAACAAAAGCAGTCTTGGACCAATGTGAGTATCATATCCATCAACACACCATCAAGGAAGTGTTAGTACAATGAAAAGATACAACTCCAACAGATGCCACCTGGGATCCAACTACCATTTTGCAGCAATTTTATAATCTCAAGCCTTAAGGACAAGGTTGTTTTTAAGGGGGAGGGCATGTTAGGGACATAACCTCCCTAACCCCTCATGTAGGTAAAATAATATATTTTCCATGTGTTAAAGGCCAATATTAATAAGGCCTAGTAATAAGGAATAATAAGTGAAATGTAACAAGACCTAATAGAAGCTTCCACTTCTAGAAGATCTTCCTCTAGATTTTTCTTTTGGTAGACATAGTTAGTATAAATAAGAGTTGAGGGAATGAGAAGTTTTTTTCTTGATAATTATTGTAATAGATAACTTCTCTTCTAGAGTTTTCCCCCTCTAAGAGGCAAGTGAACATTATTCCCGATCAATAAAGGTATTATTTTGGTGATGCAGTTTCATCTATTGTGTTGTTCTGTTGTTATTCTCTGCAATATTTATGTTTTCAAATTTTATAATAGATCTAGTGCCTTACATATTTGAACATGGATCTCTCATTTTTCCATAAAATATCTTATACTAAAAATCAATATGAGAGTCAAACAACCAACTTTATAACCATCATCGTGTCATTTACATTCCTTTATATACACTCTAAATCAATTACAATTGTTAGAAAATACTTATAACTTCCTACAATGCATATTTTCAACACATGGATAAGCGGGCACGCTAATCCTAATTATATTCTCAATTTTGGTGTGTAGATGAAAGTAGGGTGCACAAAAAAAAATGGATGGATAGGCTAAACTCAACATGCAAAGAAAACCCATGTGTACAAAGACTAGCTACATACAAGGTCTTCAAAACTACAAAATAAGGGACCAACATACCCCCAAAATAGTTAGGCTCCCAACCTCCCTAACCCCTCAAGTAGAAAGAATAATATTGTTTTCTAGGTAATAAAGTCTGACATCAATAAATAAGGCCTATGTAATAATGTGAACACGTCTAATGTAATAAGACGTAATAGAAGGTCCTGCCTCTAGAAAGTTCTCCCTCTAGAATGTTCTTTAGAATATAGAGACAGTATAAATAGGGTAGAAAGCATGAAAAGGGTTCTCTTGTGAATTCATTTTGTAATTGAGTTTTTCTTTTCTAGAGGTTTCCCCCTCGAAGAGGCAAGTGAACTTTTCTCTCGAGATAATAAAGGTATAATTTATGGATAAATTGTGTCATTATGCTTACTGTTTTGTTCTTTTTTCTAACAATTGTGAACAAAATCATATTTTTTCTCTACATATTTCCTTCTGGTACCTTACAAGTGGTATCAATGCACTTTCCTCTGCAAATATTTAGAAAAAAAAATCCAGGCTTGAGATGTGTATCGTCGGCATATTTAAAGCACAATGATCTATTTTTTGGTGGGTAAAACTATGGTTGGGGAAGAATACATGGAGGAAATGAAAAAAAAATCATGTGGTTACTTGAAACACATTGTTTCACCTGGTTGGAAACCTATATAAACCCTTTTGGTACCCCTTCGAGTAGTACCACATTAGACAACACCTCTACATAACCATCGACTCCCACATATCCTTGGGTATATAGGGAGTCCCATAGGTATCCTAAAACCAATTGTAGATTAGCTAATTAATCACCTAACTCTTATAGTGGCACCGAGAATATCACTCGGCAAGACTACTCTCACGTACCTAGGTAATCAGATAGTATGACTAAGGGTAGGGTTGATCCTCCTTAGTTAGAGCCCTGTGATATTGGGTCGAGTACTACTATTGGGCCTTGTCAATATATCAAAGAGTTATAGCACAGGTTAATCCCCTGTTTGTAGGAACAATCAAAACTCCAACTCTTGCTATCAAAATAGAATAGAACATAAGCATAATGAAAATTTTTCACATCCAGTGTGTGAAACCATTCTTCCTGTATCCACGCCACGAAATTCCTACACAATTTTAACTATTAAGAATTTGAGCATTATTTCATTGTAATATTATTAAGACATGAGTATAACTCTATAGGAGTTAAAAAAGAGAGTATAATGGTCCCACCCTATCCAACACCCTTATTTGGGACCTATCCCATTTGGTTCCTATCTTCATATGGATCACACTGATACCACTCTCTCATAATCCCTTTCGTAATGACTCGACCACCCTATTCTTTCCCACTTATCTCCTAGATGGCCCACACTTGTAACCAAGAATTTTACAAACTCATCCTTTTCTTGGACATATATTATGAGAATAATAGTAAATATGTCATTGACATTAGTTCAAAAATTTCTACCATAAATTCCTGACTCTACCAACTGCACACCGTAAATTCATGACTCACCCAAGTGGAATCCCTCCCTGTTGCTATGGACAAATTGAAAAACATTCTTACTCAATCTTATGATCCTATATCTTATTCAAAACCTTCACACCCAAAGGGTGGTGACTCATCCCATTCCATGGATTTTCATTTTAACCCCCTTACTTGTGAATTGCATCTTTCCAAAGTTAAGGTGAATAAATTTGATGGCTCAGACCCCACGAGCCAGGTCACTCAAATAGACCACTATTTCTCCTTGCATGGCATTACTGATAAATTGATCAAACTTTGTATCGATGTCCTTTATTTGGATCTTGGACATTGACAATAGTAGAAATGCTGTAAAAGTTCACACAGAGGGTATCTTGCTTGGACCTAGTATGTTGCAGACATTTATGAATGTTTTTACAAGGACACACATAAACTGGTCTATTTGACCAAGATTAAACAATCTAGTACAGTGGAATAATACATCACTTCTTTTGGGAAATTGGATTTTTGAACTAAAGGCATGATTGGCACCTTCTTTTGTGAATGCCTTATTATTGTCCTTAAGGAAGACATCCCATCTCATGTCCTAGTGGCTCGTCCCCGAACCTGGATTAAAGCTACTCACTGCACCAAGGAATCACACCAGGTAGTCTCTTCCCAATTCAAAACTCCCTCCTTTATTCCCCTCTCTCAGCCCAACAATCCCGTGACTCCTTCCCCTCCTCTTAAGATCCAGAAATTAACAAGGGCATAAATGGTTGAACACCAACTTAAGGATCTTTACTATAATTGTGATGAAAAATATTTTTTGAGGCACAAGTGTAAGGAGAAAAATATTTTTATGTCCATTTCATAGGACATTTATGTAGAGGATGGTTATGCTTCCCCTTCCAAAGTGTTTCCCCAAGCTGATGTTCATAGCCTGCCATATGATCCACCAAAATTTGAACCACTTATCTCTCTGAAATCTCTCACTGGTATCTTTTCTACCCAAAACCTTAAGTTAGTTGGTTATATCAAGCATTAGAAATTCATTATCCTAGTCATTAGTGGTAGCACCCATAATTTTATTTATTTCCAAATTTCTCAAGAGATCCTGTGCTATATATGTACAGTCAATAACTTTCAAATCGTGATTGCTAATGGTGGTTCTGTGAAATGTGAGGGTCATTGTGAAAATGTGTGCCTGAAAATTGATCATTATAACCTAAAATGACACATGTTTTCTATTGACATGGATGGTTGCAACATTGTTCTAGGTATTGAATGGTTATGCACACTAGGCCCAATCACCATTTTCTTCAAGGAATTAACCATGAATTTCCAACACGATGGAAAACAAAACCAATTCCAAGGCATCATGGAAGGTTCCCCTGAGATGATTAGTTCACACCGAATGGAGAAACTCCTCAAAAAAGGTCATTTCGACACTTCCCAATTCCATGCCATTCAATCCATTGATACCCCCTCAACCATTATTCATCCCTACATACAATTTATCCTCTCCAAACACCAATTGTTGATACTGAGAGGGGGGTGAATCAGTATCAACAATTTAAAACCTTTTCCAACTTATACTTAAACCATTCAATTATATACAATGAGCAATGAACAATAGTATAAGAGTTACATCAATACACCACAATACACCATGCACAATATATA